>APFE031107143.1:62814-135173 GCA_000404065.3 Pinus taeda
TATATTAGTGATAAAATCACCTCCCATTTTTCCTATGTATCATCGGGATTCGCCCATTTATTATACATATAAATTTAGGGTGGTTCTTAAAATTTTCCCTGTCGCGCGCACTGTTAATCACTGGCTTGATTGAATCATAGGAGAATTTATGACAGAATTCGCGATCGATACCTCAGTCAACTATAGTGAAGCAGAGTGGTGCTTTTTCAAAGGACCGCAAGGTAAGTATTTGAAATCTTTGAATACTTGGATTAAAATGCTTTTGTGTGAAAAGTTGGTTATGCCACTACCTTGATGTTGGAATCTACACAAAGTGGACGAATCTTTGGAAATCAGGTAAGCGAGGCTCTTGAATATAGTCCATCAATAGAGCCTCCTTCGAGTGATGATGAGGGAGAAGTACAAGCATCACCATGAAGAACTATACAGTTGATAAAGCACAGTTTTATGTGAATATCTCATCCGCCCAGACCACCTCCACCTTCATCTCCACAACATACACCTTTACCCACACCACCACCACCTCCACCACCATTCAATATGTCAAATACCATGAAGTTTACCATTTTCAAGGGCTTGGGAAGTGAGGAACTATATCAGTTTTATTTTGTTGCGAAGGTTGTATTGACAACAAAGAATATTACAGATGGTCATATAAAGAAGGCACAGTTGGTTATTGCTCTACAAGATTGCGCGTTGACATGGTACATTAAGTACTACACCGATAACTTATTGGCATCGTTAGTGGACACTCATACTGTAATGAATAAGGAATTTGGTAGCCCAAAGTTTGAATCACAATCAGTCGTTGGATTCAAGGAAATCATGATAAGATCTGGAGAAACACCCTGGGAGTTGGATCAAAGACTGAAGTGCTAGATTTGCAAAGCTAACATGAATCTCTCGAATAGTCAGCACCGCAAATGGTTTGTAGCTTCACTCCTGCCCCACCTAAGGGTTGCTTTATCGCAACAAAATATAGGAACTCAAGTGGAAGAACTGGAGATCATGATGAGATTACACGAGACACCTATCCAGGACACTATTTTGCGAGTTCAACAGATTCATGTAGAGTTGTAGAACCTTTTCTTGGAGTTGCAAAGCTTGAAGAAGGAAAAATTTGCTCAGTGGGAGGTGAGCAAATAATTTTGGTTCCTCAAATGTAAATGTCAGGGGCATGATAAAGATCACTACCCCGTCTTCACAAATTACTTTACAGGAGGAGGGCCAATTCCCTTAAGATGGGAGGCTCTCGCGGGACCAAGTGCAGGCTACACTGTGGTGCGTTATCTATCAGGTAGCTAGAACACATGTAACGAATAATTATCACTTGTTGTGAAAACTTATACAAACACCACAACAGTTATTTTGCAATTTCTGTAAATCGGTGGACCATGATGAGTGTAACTACCATAGCTATGAGTTCATGATGGAAAGAACACCTGCATATCAAATGCAAACTGAAACTTAGCCTCCGGATCAAGGTGCTGGGGGAAAGCTTGGAAGTTATCAGGGGTGCAGACGATGCTGAGGAGGAGGAGGACCTGGTAGAGGTCGAGGGAAAGTTATTTGCTATAATTGCGGAGTTCTAGAACACTACACATGGGAGTGTACAAGTCATGCACGCCCATCATGCTGATACTATACTTAGTTTGAACACGTGATAGAAGAATGCCCTATACCGATAGCTAAGATGAAATATAAGAAGATGCAGCCTCAACAGCCTACCCGGAATCTATAGACGGTGAGGGTTGAGCCTTGCGAAGAGGATCACAATGCGAATATTGTGCTGCAAAGTGGAAGGATGACTAGTGATGATAAAGGAAACCAACCTAAGGAAACTGAGTGGGTTCACAAGGCCCCAGAAAAGGAGGTTGGGTTTGATATGGAGTGTGCGAAGGAAAATTTCATGGAAGAAAAGAAAAGCTTCGTTGAGGCCTCTACCTCGGGAAGTCAAGACAAGCTATCTAAGGAAGTTGACCCCTCCATGCTTACCACTTTCTTGGAGGCTTGTATGAAGCTAGTGCTTGACATAAAGGCGGTGAAAGGGCTTCAAGAACTGAGAAATAAGTGTGCTTGTAAGGAAGGTGGTCCTAAAGGACTCCACAGAGTTAAAAATATAGGCAAACACAAGACGATAATAGGGCACGAGATGAGGCTTACCATGCAAATAGGATACTATGAGATGGATCAAGTTATTTGGGATCTGGGTTCGGATGTGAATGTTTTGCCTAAACAGACATGAGAAAAAATGGGGAGACCTATGCTACACTGGTCTCTGATTCTATTGAGAATGACAAACCAAGAGAAGATTATCCCTATGGGGAGATTGCATGGTGTGACTATAGATATAAAAGGTGCGAGCGCATTGGCTGGTTTTGAAATGATAGAGATGTTGATGATAGAAATCCCTACCATGCACTCCTCAAAATTTATTGGGCTATCGACATCAATGAGGTAATCAAATTGAAGAATCGAACAATGTCATTCGAAAGAAAATTTTTCCGCGTGGTAGTTCCACATGACCCTGCAGAAGGACCGTGCTATACTGAACCAGTTTGCGACTATGAAGAAGGCGATGATGATTTGGACCAGATCTATAAAATAACAGCACGGGACCAAGATTCGGTTAATCCAATAGTCAATGGATGAATCGCATGGGACCGCGAAATCTCCTCTACATTAGATTTGGACGAAGAATTGGAGCAGTGGCATAGTAGGTTGCATGAAGTATCTATGTTGCGCTGTAATATAATGACTAAATCATTGCATTGTGTGTCATTAGAGGTGTGGTATTTACCTTATTATGATGGTTTGATTGATGTAGATAAATTTTTAGATGCATTTGAAAGGAAAGTACCTCAGAAGCATCGCTTCCAAGTGCTAGATTTGTCATTGTGCGCTACGCCTACATGATGGTGGGGTATGCATAAAGATAGTTTTGATGAATGGCGTGAGTACAAAAGAATGATGTGATTACATTTTGGTCACCCGAAAGTCCATCTAACTGAAAAATATGATGGAAGAAATAATTTGTGTGATCACTTAGCAAAATGGACTAAGGGTTATGGAAGGAAGCAACAGCCAGAGTGGGCACATACTTTCTATAACACTTTGGACATCATTCCTATTAATTGGTACCTGAAAATAGAGCTCTGCCATAGTACCATGGAGTGGGACCTCATGAGAGAAGGATTTTTTATGACCTTCAGCTATGAGGATGGATTCGAAAGCATCGACGAAGCATTGTAGGAGGGTAAGGTAGCAATCATCAAAATACTGCAAGATCCTTTAGAATTGATTCAACTAGATTGGGGCACCCAGCTGTGCCATGGAATCGAGTGCTATAATCTTACCACTAAAGATGATGAGTGTTATAGCTCCATTTACCACCATTGATATTTTTGATGCTTGGTTTATGGCCTAGGGGAACCCCTCCTTCCAAACTTGGTTGAAATATTTTAAAAACAATGTTTTATTCCCTGTATGCTACTTTCCCATGAGAGAAAAGCATGTACACATAGGTTAGTCAATACCCAACCCATTTATATGTGTTAAAACACTTAAAAAAAATAAATTTCCATAATTATGGGCAAAGTTCACAGGTTTTACCTGTTGTTTACCTCCTAGTGACCATGGCCCAAATATTTCCCAATTATTTCCCAACTGAAAAATTAATTGGGAGGAGTATAAATAGACTTCTATGGGAAGAACTTAAGGAAGAGAAGAGATAGAATTATTATACTAAGATTATCCCTGACTGAGTCTGAAGTATCCCTGTGGTTCAAGCACTTCCCCAAGTTCCGGGAAACTCTTGCTTCCTTGAGTGTCGATATTCTCCCACTTGCTTGAGATATCATGGTATTGGTTATGGAAGGAGGTTGTTGAAGACTGGGACTAGGCAGATCTAGAGGACAGTTCTGCTTGGAGCCGGAAGAAGAAGACTCAAGTGAATTCTCTTTGTGTTAGTTATAGCTTTCTACAATATAAATAAGCATTGTCTTGTTCCTAAGATTAACTTTGTTTATGCATCAGATACTGTTGTAATTCATGTATGAATGCTATTTTGATGTATAACTAATCATTTTCTTATATGATATAAAGTTGATTTCATCAAAATGCTTTATCTATATGCTGCTATGTATGTTTGAATTGGTTGATTTGCAGATTTGAAGATCATCAGGAATTGCATAGGGTCTGAACCCTGTTGGAACTACCCAAACGAAGGACATCCATGTATGGTTGCTATCGCATAGTTTGTTTATATAAGCATGTTGCCTGAGTTGTATGAGTGTTTCTTACTATAGTTTTCTCTTGCTCTGTTGGGGTTCCAACCCAAAGCCCTAGGTTACTTATTCCCATAACAGAATTGGTGACTCCACTGGGGATAACAATCTTGTTATTCTTAGTTTGGGTTGTTCAATGTCAATCAGGGCTTAGTTCTTGGTTTGCTTGCAGCGAAAATATTGTTTGGTCCAGTAGAAACTCAGACCTTAAGTCTGATCTTTTTGATCTAGATTTGTTTTTTATTTTTCTTGCAAAATTTAGTATACGCACTTTAGTCTGTTTACAGTAGCATACACACACTTGTTTCTATGAAGTGAACTCGCGTATACGTGAGTTTCCGTTATCAGAAGTGTGTGTACATGTCTTTGTGCTTGAACACAAATGTGTATACCATTTTTCCCATTGTTTTTTCAAATCTCTCTGCCCAAAAATATTTGTTTCTTGGTCTGTTTGGTCTCCAAGTGGTCAATTTTTGTCTTTAGAATTTTATTATTCAGTGAGCTTCCTATTTTGAATTCTCTTTTGCTTTGAAAAGTTTTGGCCAAGTTTTTCTTTTGAGTGAGTTTTATGATTTTTGTTTTGACACAAAAGACTTCTTGCTGAGGTTCTTGATTGTTCAGGTCCTCCAGAATAACAGATTGTTTTCAATCTTAGTGTCAAGCTTGATTGTGAGTTTACTTGCTTTGCTTTCCATCATTTTGTGGCCTTACACCTTTTCTTGATTTTTGAAAGTTTCTTTTGAAAAATTTGAAAGTGTTTCTTTCCTAACTTCTTGGTTAGTTTGTCAAAGCTCTTTGCTCCCTTTTGGGTCATTAAGTACAAGTTGAAGCCCTTTTTGTTCAAGCTTTCACTCGTTGTCGAATTTGTGACTTGCAAAGTTTCCTTGTGCTCTTCTTTCGGTCTTTGAGTCTTTGGTGGCATTTAAAGTGCTTTCAAAAGGTTGTTTTCATTGCTTCTTGAAAAAAAAAAGTTCTTAAAAAACATTATTTTTGTTTTCTTTTGCTGAGTTTGAGTTTTGTTTCTTTTGATTTTTTGAAAGTGAATTGTGATCATTTTGATTTGTCCTTCTTGTTTGTT
Organism: Pinus taeda; assembly: GCA_000404065.3. Lineage (NCBI taxonomy): Eukaryota > Viridiplantae > Streptophyta > Pinopsida > Pinales > Pinaceae > Pinus > Pinus taeda. The sequence goes on from APFE031107143.1 coordinate 68,179, forward strand.
GAAGATTTTGTATTCAAAATTTGTATTCTTTCCAAACACTTAAGTTGGCTTATTAATAAGTTTTAAAAAATTTCTTTTGTTCTTTTTAGAGTAATCAAGGATCTTGCATCTTCATGTACATCTTGCATTAGGGTAGTTTTGCATTACTAGAGCATCAACAGTCTTTTTAGTTTTTGTAAGTGTGAAGTGTGCTTTAAGAAAAGAAAAGAATTTTTTTTTCTTTATAGAAGTTTCATAGAACCCAAGTAGAAATTTATTTTCATCGAAGAACAAACGATTGCATTCATATAAGTTAGTTTTTCATTAATTTATTTTACGTCATAAAAACACCATTTGTTTCATTTCCATTTATCCCTTTGACTTAAAAGAATAGCCATTTAAAATCAAGTGCTTAATAAAATAAACTAGAACTTTTGTATTTTCATCGGAATACACCAACAAGTTTAGGTTTATTTAGGGCCTTGGATTAGGTGAGAAGAGAGTAAAATCTCCAAGGCCACTCTAAATTGTAAAACATAGAAGTTTGATTAAAGAGTGAAATCCAATACCATTAGGGAGACCGGGAAAGCATTGTGACTGGGAGTTAAGCATGAAGGTTCATGAACATAAGGACAAGAGATACCCCCTCTCTTACTTGTTGGATCCTACCTCACGACTGTTCCACCCAGCTTTTGATATGAGTTGGTGTCCATAGTTGCCTATCCTAGGAATCCACACAAGTGGCTGCGGAGGGGAATCCCGTGACACCTGAGGTTGACGTTGCATCACGTTCAGCAGTGCTTCTGGAGGGCACCCTTGCGAAGCTTAGGGGCTTGCACTGGCAAAGGTTGTTGTCTGGAGGTCAGTGTAACTACCACTAATACCTTCGCTAGTAGGCATGGGGCGTAATTACCCTAGTCTATTTTCAGAAGGCCCTTATTATTAACTTTCTTGTATTTTGGTGTCCAGTCCTAATCACCTGAAATGGAAATACTTGGAAGTTGTTTGATTGCTGATATCTTTAGGGACATTTTGGTGAGTGTTATGTGCTCCTAGTCAGCCTAGATTTTACTTTTCTTGAGTCTTTAAGTAGATTTTATAAAAATAATTCAAAGTGGTTGACTGGCCATCTCGACGGTCTTAGAGACTTCATAGGCTTTTAGCTACGAGTCCAGAGCCTTCTCCTAGAAGACATAGGAATGATTCTGCCAGTGGTTTCCAACCACTAGAAGCAAGTGCATCGAACACTGATCCTCCACTTGGGAGCATTAGTTCACAAGATAGACCTGGTACTACTATAGAGTTAGAGAGGAACACACCAATTCCTTCTCGAGTACTCTTCTAGTTCGAAGATAGTATTGAAGTAGAAGAGCTTTCAGAGTCGGTTACAGCTTTGAATTCTCCTCTCCCTCCTGATCATCCAAACATATTTTCATATGTTGGAAATCTAACTCACAGGCCTTTGAGCCCAGGTCCACATACTGTTATCCCTTCGATGACCATTGTTGGAAGAATTACACAAAGAGTGTTGCAAGCATGGAGACTCCCATATCTGTGCAAGGGGGAGGAACTATTTCCATCCCTTCTAACACTCCCATCACATCTATATTTGGGTCTACTTCCATTCTGTCAATGAGTGGTAGTTCCCGGCCTAATGCATCTAGTTTTTTATTTTTCCCTTTTGGAATCCCATCTAAAGGTATTCCTTCAGTTCCTTTGAATATACCATCAACCACCTCCACATCCATGATGAGTGGATCCACTTCTTTTTAGGGTTTCCCATTTGGAGGTGGTCATATACCACATTCCAATCTGACAATAGGGTCAATGCCTTTTCCTTTTGCAAGTCAAGGTAGTAACCCCTTTCAGAGTTGGACAAACCCTGTGGTTTGTGGGATAGGAGCTGGAAATCAATTTTTTGGCCAACAAGGGAATGCATTGTATTCCTCGGTTAATTCATTTCAAAGTTTGTCACCCTTTGCTAATTCTTGGAACCCTTATCAGGGGTTGTCATCTCCTTTCAATACTTTGTAGGGGGTAAATTCATCAGTTACAAAGGATTTTTGACAAGAGTTGGTCAAACTCCGAATTTTGTTGGACCATAAGGATAACCCTTTGGTTCAGTAGGTTTTATGAGTTACCTCAGGCAACCTAGTGCCTTTCAAAATCCAGGTCTTTCTTTTCATACCTATGGGATCCTCACCCAGTCTGAATGGAATTCCCAAGGTCCTCCACAACTTTTTTTTCTGGCCATGCTTAATCTACCATACTTGACTAAATTAACGAATGATCCAATTAGGTACAATCCGGCTTGGCCTCTAGTCCCAACTAAACTTCCATCGGATATTCCAAAATTCGAAGGGAAGAATGGTGAAGACCCAAGAGACCATGTGACCACGTTCCACTTATGGTGCTCATCCAACTCCCTGATTGATGATTCAATCAGGTTGAGGTTATTTCAGTGCACCCTAACCGAGAATGTGGCCAAATGGTATATAGAGTTGCCAGGGGGCACCTTTACTTCTTTCACTGATTTGACTAATATTTTCTTGAACCATTTTTAGTTGCATGTCTGCTGTGAAGCTAGAACCGAGCTTCTGGCCAATTTTCATCAAGGTATAGAAACTCACATTTCAGATCATATCTAGGAATGGAGATGGAGAAAGAGGTTTATTAAAGCCAAAATTCCACCAGATTTTCGTCTCGAATGGTTTCTCAAATCTCTACAACCTGAGATCTCAAAGGATGTTTCTCTTTCCGGTGTTTATTCAGAAGAGCAGGCTATTTTTCGAGCCCAGCGATTAGAATTGATATATTCTTAGACTAGGACTCTTTATAAAATCTTACTTGACACTTCTAGATCCAAGGTCGATTTATCAAAACTAAAGCCATGCCCTCATAATGATTGTATAGTTGGATCAATTAACGCAAATACGGTGAACCTTTTAAACCAATTGCGGCAATTGCCTCTACAAACTACTTCTTCTAACTAGGTAGCACTGTCTACACCTTCACCTTCCCAACCTACCTCCATAAATGTCGTCTAGACTTCTAACCCCAAAGGAAATCAACAATCCGATGGGAAGAAGAAGGGATGAAGTAAGAAGAAGAACCAGGAAGCGAAGGGTAATGTGAAAAAACCTGGCAATGGTGCCAGTGATGCTGGAAAAGAGTCCAAAAAGAAGGTTAAGTTTCCATGCAAGTTATGCAATGGAGATCAATTGACTCACCTCTACCCCAAGATTTAAGATGCTCAGCACTTATTAGTGCAGCAAGGGTCCTCTAGCTCCCAAGTTGTCCTCATCAACCCTTTCCCCAAGGGTAGCAATTACTTGCTAGCACGAACTCAAATGCTGTACCTCCACAGGGGGCAACCAAGAAGGGGAAAATTCCTCAAATGTTTATATGATGAACTCTCATGTCGACGTTGCCACACGAGCAAGCAATTATGGTGCAACAAAAACATATAAGGGTAAATTTGTTCTTGAAACCATAGACCCACTTCATATTGAGCGACCCTCTGTTAATTCTATACCTTGGATATTGAAATGTTCCACAAAGCACTTGACTATTAACCCTAATGCTAGGGCAGCCCAGAACTACTCGCTTGTAGAAGATTTGGCTCAAAGTCCTTGTGATATGTCTGCATTTGAGGTACTCCAGTCATGTCTTACTCGGAGAAGTGCTTTTCTTTTGGCAATCGGGGTAGTAGATCCAAAAAATTCTTTAGTGCTCACTTTTGATATGTTGAATGTGAAAAAGATACTTCCTCCCCATATGGTTTTCCTAATAAAGTCTACTTACCAAAAAACCAATATTTTTCAGACAGTTATAGATGAGGGAACTTCCACATGCGTAATGTCTATGTCATGTTGGAAGGACATTGGATCATCTTTAGTCATTCCTTCACCGACTCTCTTAATAGCATTTGATGGTCATTCTCATAGGCCACACAGAATTATTTTGGCTTTTCCTATATGTGTTGGAGGAAAGGTCGTTAATATTGCAGTAGAAATCATTGATGCCAACCTGGATTACAACCTCCTCTTAGGAAGGAATTGGATTTATGAGATGGATTCCATAGTTTCATCTCTATTTCATGTCTTGTGTTTCCCTCATTAGGGGAGAATTGTTAAAATTGAACAGTTAGATTATTCTCTCGGTAACTCTTGAGCAGCTTCAGATTCTACTATTCCATTGGTAGATAATCCCTCTCAACCTATAAAGAATTTAGGAGTTGGGATGTACTCTTCTTTGATGGGTGTATTTGACCTTCCCCCTCCTACAACTAGAATCGATGCAATTTCATCCTCCAATGGGCCTTCATGGAAAGAGTTCTTTTGAGCTCATTATTTTTTGGACCCTTGGACCTTACCTTCATCTACGACCATTTAGATGGAGGGCAGGTTGGTGGAACAATATTTCCTATGTCTACAGTAGAACTTAGATATGAATCTATTGATAATTTTACCAACAACCATCCCACTCCTTTTTTAGAGGAGGAGTTAGATGGTGATGTGGCTCTAGCTTTGACCCTTGACTCCACTTCTGCTTTGGATTGCTTAGATACAGTTTCACTATCTGAAGAAGAAATTTTCAAAGCAATGAAATTTGTAGATCGACCTTGGGAATATTTACATGATCATTCATATTTTCATCCTCCTTTGCATGAAGTCAAATCTAGGCTCTCCAATCTGCTTACTAGTGATGTTTGTACAGTTTCAAACCCTTCGGCTCCAACACAATTATCTGTCGAAAGTAATATGTCAATTAACTCAAGAAATGTAACTATAGACATCTCTAGAAACAAGTTGGTGGAGCCCCCAGATGCGTTCTACCTTGAAAAGTATTTTGCTTAGGTTTCGGCCGAGAAATTGCTTGTTTGTAAATATCGTATTTTCGTACATATTTTGTCAAGTGGTTTGTGATATCGACATTTTTTTTATTATTTGCTCTGGTAGGTGTTGATGGATGATGATATATTTTGGATTCGTCGATGGTGCTAGTCGGCACACTCAGAATCTCACTTCCGCAGCTTGGGTGATTTATTATCCATCTGTCCAACTGATGGTGTCAAGGGGAGTATGTATTAATCCTACTTCAAATAACATTTCCAAATATACTATCATTATTAATTTACTATCTGAAGCAATTTCTTATGGAATTAATTCATTGGTAGTGTATCTTGACTCGCAACTAGTAGTGTCACAATTAAATAACATTTATCGGGTTCATGATCCTTATTTATATCTCCAATTTTTGAGAGTGGGGGTGTTGCAACGATCATTTTTTTATATTACATATGTGCACATTCCACAATATGAAAATTCATTAGTGGATTCTATCGTTAATCAAGCATTAGATTGGCATATCAATCATTCATCAAATTAAGCAAACATCAAAAATTTGGATCTGTATATATATCATAAAACTACCTGTGTATACAAAAGTGTTCAAAATAATATACAAAATTGTGACAAAAAGCCCATAATCATGTTCAGTCAGTCTATTGACCCGGCTCAAGATGAGCGACTAAAAAGTTAACTACTGCATTGGCCACATGCCGAAGTATGTGGACCCAATCCCGTGGTACTCATACCACGCGGAGCTACATATCCTCAAGTAGATCCTCTATGGCTATCATCAGTACTTGGTGATTCATTCTCACCAAGTTTCTTTGAACTACATATAGGACCCTCTCTATCTCTGATGATGCCTTTTCAACACCTCTTCCGAGCCGCTTGTGCCTCGGAAATCCATCAAGTCTCACTGGAGCCACATCTAGAACATAGTCATTTTGTCAATATTTTGTCCCATCAAAAATATTTCTAAGTTCATTTCACATTTAAAAGGAAAAAAATCTTAAAAATTGACAAGAACTTAAAAAATCATTACCTATGTCTCCCCATGCTGTGTTTGGTGGCAACACCAAGTCTAGATCTCCTCGAAAATCCATGCCAGCATATGGGTAGTCGTCAACTGCGATGATCTGTTGGTCCCACCAGGTGAATAACTCATCATCGAAAGTCATCCTCGTCACATCCCTGCCTCCAAGGCATTTCATCAAGTCAGCCCATCTACCCATCTTTGAATCTCGTGGGCTGCTGATAGTGACGGATACATTAGGACATAGCCCAGTTACCTTCTCGAAGAAGAAGGAGCATAAAATAGATTCATATCCAAAGTTCTTTATCTGACCCTTCTGAATGGAGTTCAATTGGCTCGTCATGTTGGTTAGAAGAGGTGTTCACCAGTCAAAAACTATTGTTAGGCATTCGACTGCCAGGCTCATGGACACCCATGAAGCCTGATGTAGTGAAGTTGATCTGTTTACTCTCGAAATGGTAAACAACAGAATCCTCAGAGATAAACTATCCATGTGTTTGATTGGAATCTGACTTCCAATCTTTTCTAGGTACCCAGGGAAGTATATATGTACATAGTCTTCTACTAAAAGATTACTTCTTGTCCTGTTGGTTGAATGCACAACCTCCCCTCTTTGGGAGAGACCTGTAATAAAGTAGATGTCTTCCACCTCAATGCGTAGAGGCATCTGATCTACCATAAAGGCATCATCCTCTACACTCCAGCAGTGGATCAATAATTTGAGCAGGCATGTGTTAGCTTTCATGTTTGGCATTTTGGAGGATTTCAACAAGCCGTACCCTCTCAATGCATCTAGTGCATTTTGGTCATTCATTACCTTACTGTCAATTGTGGTATATTCTCTCTCTCTCTCTCCATGTGATGGTCATCCTGAAAAAAATGAGTTTCAACCATTAGATTTTATCTTTGAACTTCAACTCACGTACATGTTGGTTCCCTTTACACACAGTCACGTGTAGGGCCATCACATACGTGGGTTGGTCACAGCCAACTCGCATGTAAGCAGAGTTGGATTTTTTAACATGAATTCCCACGGTCAAATCTTAATGAAAACTTCTAAAAATAATCACAAAACATTGCAAGCATGATTTGAGGGTTACCCGATAACCTTGATACAGTTTGAAGGGTCCAATTCTTCAGAGGCAAGTTTGCTCCTTTTTGGTCCACAGCTCTTTTCAAACAACAATAAAAATTTTGTGAGTCCAAAAGTCAATATATAGCTTTGGAATTTCAAATTTTTTTCTCAAAACTTGATTTTTCATCTCATGAATTTTTTGACTTGTGGGCTTGGATTGTCGAGAATGGGTTATTGTCTCAGGATATTTTGGACACTTCTTCGAGATCCTATTTCGGTCCCATGACCACTAACCCGTCATGGCAAGTATCATTCACTCACTAGCATATAGGTTAGGGAAAACCATTTTTTCCATTGCATCTTGCATACTAGCCTCCTCTCAGCAATACATTAACCATAGGGTCGACCCCATCATGTCTTGGTTAGAAAACCATGTTCACTCACTGACTTTTAAACCATGATGCGATGGTAGAGCCATCCTTTACATGGGCATCGTAGTTAGAAACTCACTGACATTGGTTGCTCATGCTGTTATACTTAGTAGGCTCGGTAGTACTCTTTAGTCCCACCGTGACTTGTGCATTGAAGACACATTCTCCTCGTTTCTACACTTATTTCCGGCCTTATACCCTAGAGGTGCCTTTGTGTTGAGTTGTACTGCTACATTGCATTTTGACTATTTGCACCTTTCGACCTCGAGCCGGCTTCACTTGGACTCGTGTTTAAGCCACTTATTTGACCATGTATTCTGCAAAATCAACCATGCAATCACTTAGCTTCTGCAACTTGACACATCCTTTGACTTGTGGAAGGAACATCCCTTTGAGTGTTCTTGACCAGTTTCGCCTCTCTACATTGAGCATAGGATTGTTCCCATCCCATGAACTAGATCATTTGTTTCTCTGACACTCTTTCTTTCCACTATACTATAGCATTCTTTTATTCTTTTTCCAGCTTAAATAAAAAGACAAAAAAATTACATATTAAAAAAGAGTAGTAATGAGACAACATTTCCATATATTGTTGCCAGCTAGAGTCAGTCATGTTGCCCTTCAACAAAGCACTCAAAAGAAAGTCTCTCCTCCATTTTGGGTAGGATTTAGTTTGACTTAGGTACACCTTAACCTTGTTATTGAGTCAGTTCTCCTCCAATTGATTACCTCTTCCAATCATATGGAGAGTTCGCTCGTGCCTCCTGAATGACAAACTTATACAAAGTTATCATATCTTGCCATATAGTCATCATTGAGTCATGCTTTTGTTCAAGGGAAGTAAGCCTAATTCAGCCTCTCTGCGGTGTCTCTTAACCTATTTTTCAGTCGGCCATCCCTGATTGTCAATGTCATGTTTGTCATCACATCAGTTATATTGGTCCTTTGCTCATGCTGGTTTGAGAAGGTCTCCATTGACTTCTTCCTGGAGGGTCTTTTCCTTATCGACGACGACATATTACTCTGAGGGCAGGCCTACAGCCACACCCTGGCCATATTTTCATTACTGATAGGTCACCTTGTGCTCAGCATCCATCAGTATCATGGGTCTTTGAATGAGTGGTTTCCCTTGTGTTCAACATCAACTTTCATTATCACACATTGGGATTCGTGCAGTGCCTTGGTTTCCATTTGACCCTATTAGTGGATTCCTCACCTCCGTGTTATCTTTCATTATTGGTTGGTTTAGAGGGTTTCTATCATGTGCTAACTACATCTTGTGTACGCCATAAATGTGCTTTGGTCAGGTTACTACATCTTTTTCATCCAATTCCTTCCACATTATTGGCCTACGGGTTACACTCAAGCTATATTGATGAAGGATGCTTTAGTGCCTTCCTTCTATTAGATATTTTCCTATCAATTACAGCTCATTGCTATGGGACAAATATATAGAGTCCATTTGGTAGTACCTTGGTGTTTGCAGTCATCATTGGTAGATTCCTTTGCTATTGATAGTGGGAAACCATCATTGTCCCCTGATTGATGGATTCTTCAAGGTGTTCGACTCCAGCTCATTCGTTCGCACTTGTTAGATTGTATTGGGTACCTTGACTCTCATTATCATTATTAGTTAGTAGTCTTGCATTTGTTAACGGTATACATCAATGACCAGTAATCAAATGATTTCTCACGTGGTTGACCTCAGATCATTTATTCCCATTGTGTATAAATGTAACATGGCGGTCAGTGAAGACCTCGGGTTGTATCAACATGTTTTGGTTCACTTCTCATTTGCTCCTGTTACTACTAGTTGACACCATCCACCTATATGTTGTAGTCCAAGTTGCGATGTAGTAACATTTTATTCCATCATGTTTATTTGGTACTATTGGGATCAATTTTTTATTTCAGTGATCAAATTTATCTTTCATCTCCATTGATCATCTTCTTATATGTGATATTGAGACATGTACTTTTCCGATCATGATTAGACAATCCATTATGTGTTTTTAGTCCTTTATATACTTGTATACATATTGGATCTACTTGTACTTGATATGTGGACATGCTTTACTTTCTCTAAGCATGGTTATGCTCGCCTTAGATAGCAGTTTCTTTCTGATCTCTTTTTCTGATGGCTTGGTGAGTTGAATTCTTGTGAAGTCCTTCTCAATCTCGACAGGATTCCTTTCCATATACTTAATACATTTTGGCCATCATGTACCCCTTCTAACCTCATATATTAGGTGGCATCTGTTACAGCTCCATTTACCACCCTTGATACTTATGATGCTTGGTTTATAGCCTAGGGCAACCCCTCCTTCCAGACTTGGTCCAAATATTTTAAAAATAGTGTTTTATTCCCTGTACACTACGTTTTCCTAAGATAAAAGCATGTACATGCAAGTTAGTCAATACCCAACCCGTGTATATGTGTTAAAACACTTAAAAATTTTAAATTTCCTTAATTATGGGTGGAGTTCATGGGTTTTACCTGTTGTTTACCTCCTAGTTCCCGTGGCCCAACTTTTTCCCAACTGTTTCCCAACTAAAAAACTAATTGGGGGAAGTATAAATAGACTTGTATGGGGAGACCTTAAGGAGGAGAAGAGATAGAATTATTATACTAAGATTACCCTAACTGAGTTTGAAGTATCCCTGTGATTCAAGCACTTCCCCAAGTTTCAGGAAACCCTTGTTTCCTTGAGTGTTGATATCCTCCCACTTGCATGAGATATCATGGTATTGGTTATGGAAGGAGGTTGTTGAAGACTGGGACTGGATGGATCTAGAGGATGGTTCCGCTTGGAGCCGGAAGAAGAAGACTGACATGAATTCTCTCCGTGATAGTTATAACTTTCTACAATAAAAAGAAGCATTGTCTTGTTCCTGAGATTAACTTTTTTTAATGCATCAGATACTGTTGTAATTCATGTATGAATGTTATTTTGATGTATAACTAATCATTTTCTTATATGATATAAATTTGATTTCATTAAAATGCTTTATCTATATGCTGCTATGTATGTTCAAATTGGTTGATTTTCATATTTGAAGATCATCAGGAATTGCAGAGGGTTTGAACCCTGCTGGAACTACCCAAGCAAAGGACATCCAGGTATGGTCACTATTGCATAGTTTGTTTATAAAAGCATGCTTCCTGAGTTGTATGAGTGTTTCTTACTGTAGTTTTCTCTTGCTCTATTGGGGTCCCAACCTAAAGCCCTAGGGTACTTATTCCCGTAACAATGATGATCCAAGGAATATTAACATCCCAGAGGCCAAAGACCCCGCAAAGTTGACAAACAGCAGATAGAGAATCCAGACATCACCACACCATTGAAGACTAGACAAATTAACATTGGCACAGAGGCGAAGCTAAAATTTGCAAAGATTGGGGATTACAGGGTTTATGCTACAGTAGATAAAGTCACTCAGTTGCTCTGTGATTATCAGAATTTGTTCCTTACCAAATTTTCAAACCTAAAAGGTATCATAGGATACTTGGGTGTAATGAAAATAACTTTGAAACTAGATTTGAAGCCCGTTAAGAAAATACCATATCACCTTAATCCCAAATACAAGGAAAAGGTCTGCTTGGAGTTGGACAAGATGATTGCAGTAGGTATTATTGAACTGGTGGAGGAATCTGATTGGGTGAGTCCAATAGTAGTTCAAGAAAAGAAGCAGAAGGATGAAATAATGTTTTGTGTAGATCTCAGGAATCTTAACAATACTTGCGTTCATGATCCTTTTCCAACTCTATTCACATATGAAGTACTAGATAACGTTGGAGGGTAGGAGGCCTACTCATCCACTGATGGGTTCTCTGGATACCATTAGATTAAGATCATGCTAGAAGATAGGCGTAAGACCACCTTCGCGGTGGAATGGGGATATTTCCAGTATAAAGTGATGCCTTTTGGACTTAAGAATGCATCGGCGATATTCTTGCAAATATTCATCTCAGCGTTCAAAGAATTTATTCACAAGTTCTTGTAAGTATAATTTGATGATTAGATTATGTTTGGACCAGTAAAGCATCATGTCACCAACTTGTGCTTGATGTTGGATACATGCTGAAGGTATCAGATTGTGCTAAGCATGAAGAAATGCTTGTTATGTGTCACTTTCAGAATCTTGTTGGGTCATGTGGTATGCAGGCAAGGACTTAGGTGGAACTTGCTAAAGATCATGATAATAATTACATTGGAGGTTCCAAGAAGTGTTAAACAGCTGCACGCAACACTAGGCCACATTGGGTACTATCGAAAGTTCATCAAAAGTTATGCTCAGATTACCATGCCTATGGAAAAGCTACTGAAGAAGGATGATACATTCTATCAGGATGAAGAATGTCAGTGTAGCCTGGATGTACTGAAGGAGAAAATGCTCACCACGTCGATCCTAGTCTTCCCAGATTAGAAGATGGAATTTCATGTGCATGTGGATGCCTCGTGTATTGCACTAGGAGTGGTGCTGACATAGGCTCACAAAGCAGAATTGGATCATCCTATAATGTTTGCGAGCATGATGTTGTCTAAGGCTGAAAATAATTATTAGATGATAGAGCACGAAGGCTTGGCTATGGTGTACGTGCTCCAAAAGTTCAAACATTACCTACTAGGCTGACATTTCAATATGTACATAGACCATTCTACATTAAAATATCTATTTAATAAGCCTCTGTTGGGGGCAGGGAATATGCATATGGCTAATGTTGTTTCAAGAATATGATTCGAGGTAATTGTGAAGCTAGGATGATTAAATGTAGTGCCAAACCATCTGTCATGCATTGAAATAGGGGAGGAGCCTACTAATTTGGAGGAAGTATTGTTTGACATGTAGCTCCTCACGATGCATGTAGTGGATAATCACTTCACGAATATTATCCATTTCTTGACCACAGGAGTGGCTCCAGAAAGATACACCAGTCAATAGAAGAAATAATTGGTGGTATGTGTGGCAGATTTCTTTGTGATCGCATGTAATTTATATAAAATGGGATCAGATGAGATACTACGATGATATGTGCATGATTTTGAATGAAACATTATCCCCACTGAAGATCATACAAGAGCTGCGGGAGGGAATTATGTGGGGAAAGAAACAGTGCAGAAGACTTTGCGTGTTGGGTTGTGGTGGTTGACGCTACATAAGGATTCTAAATCCTATTGTAGCGCATGTGATGCATGTCAAAGAATAGGTAGGCCATTGCAGAGGGATGAGCTACCTTTGAATCCATAGGTGTCGATGCAACCATTTGAGAAATGGGCAATTGATTTTGTAGGATTGATTCAGCCTCCTGGCAAGAATACATGTGCGCGGTACATCATTACAATGACCGAATATTTGACCAAATGGGTAGAGGCACAACCTATGAAGGATTGTACAAGGGAAATAGAAGCAAAATTCTATTCGAATATTTGTTAACCAAATTTGGGTTCCCAAAGGTACTAATGAGTGAATGTGGTACACATTTTGTCAATGAAATGATCAATGCACTGATAGATGAGTTCCAAGTTTACCATCAAAAGAGTATGCCATATCATCCTCAGGCCAATGGAATGGTTGAATCTTTTAATAATATATTGGAGAATAAATTGATGTATTTTTGCAACATGCAGAGGAATGATTGGGATGTGGGTGTACCAGTAGTGTTATGGGCTTACAGAACTACTTATAAAAAGCTTACTGGTCAGACACCTTTTAGGTTGTTCTATGGCGTGGAAGTTGTCATGCCTATGGAGTATATCTTGCCTAGTCTACGCATCATAGATTTCACAGGAATAGTAGACCACAAAGCCTTAGAAGAAATGCTCGCACAGCTAATGGAGCTTGAGGAAGATAGATTTTTGGCTAGATTCCATGAGCAACTTCAAAAGGAACGTGAAAAATCTTGGCACGATCAACACATCAAGCTACACACCGTGAAGGTAAGTGATTTGGTTTTATTATATGATAGTAATTTTGATAAGTTTCTAGGAAAATTTCCGATGTAGTGGCTGGGACCATATGTTATCAAAGAGATTACAGATGATGGAGGAGTTCAACTCAAGAATTTGAATGGATATCCATTTCTAGGAAGGGTAAATGGAAGCTGATTGAGGCCATACATCGAGGATTCGGCCCAATGACTACATGACAGTAGCATAGTCTTAGGGTTCCAGGCGGATGTAAGGAGGCACAAGACTATAAACTACAATTCCTAGGTTGTAGAGATACATGACGGGGGGCTGCGTGAAATAGGATGATTTCAAGGTACCAAAAGAAGAAGAAGAAGAAGGACGTAGCAAAGAAAAGGTCTAGTAGTTGGCTGCGAGGTGGAGAAAAGAGGCAAATCAGAAGGCCTAGGTGGAAGCGTAACGTGCTACAAAGCAGCAGACCGAACAGGAAGAGCATGACTCTGAGCATAGTGGTATGTCCCCTTCACCCCAAACAGAGGAGGAGGAACAGCCAGAGCATGGAGGCGATGGTCAGCAAGAGGAGAGCACTCCCTTCCAGATCAAACGGTATAGGGAAAAAGGAAAGGAAATGTGGTGGAAGAAATAAAAACCGAAAAAGTCATCACTGGATCCAATCACTCTAAGAGATCGCAACCTGGATGAAATAAGTGACAAGGTGTGTGATACCATGGAAAAATTGCTCCCACAGTTCGAACAACAGCACCCGCAGGATCTAAGTACAATCCGAAAGAATCTACATGAGCTGTAGATTTAGACAATTAAGATCCAGGTAGGGACATGGCAGAGCAGCGTTGCATCAATGAGTTTTGCATCAGTGACCACTCAGGAAACAGAGATGATTTGATCACTGTATCTCTGGGCAGTGCACTGCCAGATGGATCCTTAAGCACGAAGGTGACTGATGACAAGGTCATTGTGAGTTCTTTAAAGAACATCGACCTCAACCTAACTGCACTCCTGAATGAGTATCTTCACACAGTGTAGGCAGGTGTGACAGCACAATTCAGAACCCGAGAGTAGCGCACACTAAGATTGATAAGCGAATATAGAGTCAAAAGTGAGCAGATGTTCACCAAAAGATAGAGGGGCTAAAGGAAATGGAAATAATACAGATGGAGAGTGCTCAACTAACAATCGTAGTGGCTGAAGCATCTAGAACGGTTGCAGAACTGCATATCCTGGAGGACGCACTGTTGGAAGCAAAGATCAGAAAACTTGCTACAGGCATGTGTGATGCCAAGGCAAAGGTGACTAGAGTCCAATTTCAGATGAACCTGAAGATAATAGAACTAGAGATCAAATCGGAGCCTTCAACCCTGCTAGAGGTAAACAAACAGTGCAAAGTTGTTGTGAAAGATGGAGTCGGGACGGTGGATGCCACAGTGGTGGACTGCACCGCACTATTTGAGCAAGATATGGAGGTAGTCATGGCCCTACAGGAAGATCCCACCCTACAGGTCTTAAATATAGAATTCTGTGAGCTCCAATAGAAATATGATGAAGTGAGGGCAACGGCGTGCACCATTGCTACAACACAATGCCTTGCCTAGCTGCAGGAGGCAAAGCAGCTACTTACATAGGTGGAACCAATGCAGAAGAATGAGGTCGTTCTTAAGGCAAAATTTGGGCCCTAGTTAGATAAGGCTTACATCATCTCCGCCAATATTCAAGAGAAATTGGCGAACTTACAGATTACGTAGTATAAAATCAAGCAAGACACTGCAAGACTAGCCATAGAGCAACTGGTGAAACAGATCAAGCGGGAAGCCACGCAGACCACTGCTGAGGTAGCACTTGCACAAGTGGAGCTAGGGGATCTTCGCAGTAAGATCTCCGAGCCAGCCGAGTGACTCGAGGGTGAGTCATTATCTTTGTGTTGCGGGCCTGTTGGGATGGGATCCCCTAGGGTCAATTTTCGGGAAAAAGCACAAGTTTTAGGGAAAAAGCCCAAATTTTGTTGTATAAATATGTAAATTCTCTTCAAATTATGGTCGCGGAGTGTGTAGTTAGTTAAAGAATCATAAAGGACTTTACCCTTCTTCATGTAAGTTGAGGTGGATTTTTGAGGATCTACCCATGGTCCACGGAACCTTGGGATTGTATAAATAAGTGTTTCTTAGGATTTCTAAGGCGAGGAATGAAGTTTGTCTATGGGAGAAGCTAAGAGAGTTAGTGCAGAAGAGTAGGAAAAAAGGCTATGTAGCTATGTGCACAGAGGCCTAGAGTAGAGTCCGCAGCTAAATGCGCGGACCCCTACAACTGAGTGCACAGGGAGGTCTTGAGTGTGTAAGCTAGAACTGAATATTCGTAAAGAAGATTGTTGCAGAAATACCTTTGTTTATCTCCTTACTTACATTTATATGATTTTGTTTTATGTTGTGATGGGTTTATGAAATCATGATGTATTGATGTGCGTCTTTACATAATTTATATTGTTATATGAATGCAATTGATGTTGACTATTTACATCTTGTTGTATGTTAAAGTTATCAAACACTTAGACTGATCTGAGTAATTACTGGGTTAAGAGTAATCTTTGAGGCGCATAAGTAGAAGACTAGATTGTTCAAGGTCTACAAAAGATAGTCGTAGACCTTCACGAAGTTCTAGAGACTAATTAAAGGGACTTATATCTATAAGCCATAAAGACTTATCAATCTAGAAAAAGGTAGATTTAGGGCATAAAATGACATCACACTGATCTATAGGTGAGGAAACTTGGTTCCAATACCCCCCCATAATGCTTCGGGTGAGACTTCATTCCGCACTACGCGGATTGATGCTAAAAGGACCAGTAGTGTAGGGATTTTTTTGGCGCAACTAACTTTGAACCTGAGTCAGGACCCACTAATCCAACATTACCTCATATATAGTGAGGGGTTGCCTTCTATGGAAAAAAAACCCTAAACTAAACATGACTTCTACCATCATAACATCTACCAAATTAACAACCCAGATTGACTACGAAAATACAATATTTTATAAGACAATTTTATATCTACTTTTTTAACTTAAGCAGCACTTCCCCAAACCCCCGTGGGGGGTACAATTTCCCCCTGTATGGATGAGTGTATAGTCTTCCTATGGTATACATCTAGCTGAAATAAAGACCTCTGAATAAAGAATATAATCAGGCTCTACACCCAACAATCTCCCACTTGGAGACTGATGATAGCAACTCCATCATTGCTTCATTTGCTAGAAAAGTGACTCCACTTTGGACCTAATTGTTTCTCTTCTTCATCATCATACTTGAAGACCAATTGAAACAAAGAAGAATCTCAGTTTCTCCTTGGTTACAATTCTTGTTAACATATCTACAGGATTTTGGCTAGTGTGTATCTTTTCCACATTCAATAGTCCATCTTCCAAAACTGACCGTATGAAATGGTACTTGAGTTGTATATGTTTAGTCTTGGAATGAAATGCTGAGTTATTTGAAAGATGAATGGCACGCTGGATGTCATTGTATAACCTG
Organism: Pinus taeda; assembly: GCA_000404065.3. NCBI lineage: Eukaryota > Viridiplantae > Streptophyta > Pinopsida > Pinales > Pinaceae > Pinus > Pinus taeda. The sequence goes on from APFE031107143.1 coordinate 84,997, forward strand.
CCCAATTCCTACTTCTTACCCAATTCATCAAAAAACCATTTTAACCAAATAATTCCTTTATTAGCCTCTGTAGCAGCAACATACTTGAATTCCACCATTGAAAGTACAACAACACTATGCAATTTTGAAACCTAATTGAAATTTGTTCAACCTATAGTGAACACATACCTTGTGATGCTCTTCCTATTATCTCTATCCCCTGCCATATCTGCATCAACATATCCCTGTAGAGAAATATTTTAACCACCAAAATATAATGCCTTATTTGTGGTACCTCTCAAATAAATGAGAATCCACTTCACTGCCATCCAATGTTCTTTTCCTGTTTTTTTAATGTACTTTCTTACAGCTCCCACTGCATGTGCAATATCAAGCCTTGTGCAAACCATTTCATACATTAAACTTCCAACAGCTGTTGCATATGGAACTTTAGACATATCATCCATCTCTTTCTGAGTTTTGGGACACGTCTCCTTACTTATTTTGAGATGGTTAGTGAAAGGTGTAGTAATGGGTCTTTTGTTCTGTATATTAAATCTTTCCAACACTTTTTGGATGTACTCACTCTGAGACAATGTTAATTTGTGATTTTTCCTATCTCTAGTTATTCTCATACCAATGATTTGTTTTTCAGCACCCAAATCCTTCATTGCAATGAATTTGTCAAATTTTCTTAGAGTGCATTTATTTCCTGCATGATATGTTGTGAAGGAAAATCCCCTTTCTGGATAGAGGCAATATCTCTAGCCCAATGAGTGGCTTTAGCAACAAACTAAACAAACTAACATACACTTTCCCAGCTTATGTTTAACAAAAGTACAGAGAGAGTGACCTACCTGACTCTGATGCTAATCACTCGATCCTTTGGAGATGACCTTGATTCCTTTGCTTCTAGGCTCACTTCTTACTTTTTATTCACATCCGAGTACCTGCAAGAAACATTAAAGAGAAATACAAGGTACAAGTGCATATATAGCATACATCAAACATAAACTACATAATAGATCAAGGAATATTAAGCGAATATCATAAACATTTACACAATTATGGAAAGTGATTATCAAATGTATATATTAATAAGCTAAAAAGGGAAGCATACAACCTATGCCTTGATGTTGGAGACCTCCTTTTGGTGGATTTCCAAGTCCCATCAAAGACTCTTCAAGCACTTTTCTCCAAGTTATAATGGGAAGCATTTGGGCATAATCTCAGTATAGAAATGCAAGCAACCAATGACTAACAATTTGTGGATGGAAGTGAGTTGATTTATAGGAAGGGAAAGAGAATTAGGGATCCACAAAAGAGCGAGGAAAGTCCACATCTCAAGGTGAAGGCCCATAATTATAATATCAAGAGCTCTAAATGGGAGAGCTCGACCATATCTACAACACCCAATATCCAGCGAGTTGTTTCAAAGTTTCTAGCATATGAAGCTTCTCCCCCATTTTGCGAAAACCTGCCAGAAGAGGTTCAGCATGGGTTTTCATATCAAACCTCATGCTAGTAGTGCTAGGGTAAATTAGTGCAACCTACCATCAGCAAGGGCATGTAGTCGAGAAAAGAGCGATGTCTCTAAAAATTAGGGTTTTAGCTAACCTTCTTCATAATTGACTCAAGGTAGTTTTCCTTCGGTTTTTCAAGGATGTTTTTGTCTCTGTATCATGATGGATATACTTCATAGTTGTCAACATTTTGGCCCTTCAGGATATGGATTAGGAATTGAATAGGAAGTGTCACAAAATATTTTGGAAAAAAATGCCCCCTAAGGCATGCAGGCAAAATCGGGAGTAATGGATTAGATGCTTTACAAGCCAAGGCAAGGTCTAGAAAAACATCATCAAGAGATTTGCAAATCAAGCATATACATATACATATCTAACATCTCTAATAAACATTCCTAGTGATACGTGAATAGGCATCTAATAATACATGAATCCATGGTATGGTCATAGCCATCTGAACAAAGAGGATCATATATATGGACCCATGGTATGGTCGTAGCCATCTGTACATAGAAAACATGTGTACAATCATGAATAACTCATAACTCAAAGAAACCTAGATTTTATTAGAAAAAATCCATGGTATCACACCCTGTCTCGACCCGATAAATGTAAAAATTATAACATGTGAATATATGTGTCGAAGTTGAACATGATAGAGAACCACCTCATTAGTGGTCAATGATGTAAATTGTTAACAGGCACGAGAGAAACCATCAATAATGACAACGGATCTCAAGGTAAAATCTGCCCAATCCATGAATGTGAATAATGAAGTTGAATTCAAACACCCATGGAATCATCTGATCGAAGGTCAATGATGTAAACATGTCGTCAAATGTGAAGAACTTGTCATTGAGGCAAGAAATCTCTAACGTATTGGAAGGGAGTTTCTAGATCATCTCCCCAGATAATGAGTTGAAGTTGATAGGAAGTGATCCATCCAAGGAGGGCCATAATGAATCGCACATTATCAGCATGAAACAAAGTATGTGGTAGAGTAGATAATTGTGATCTAGGACTATGGCAGAAAGGCAGATAGTGTATAAGTGGTAAATAATTGTAGATAGGACTTCTCTTAAACATATCACTGACACGACTCTAGATTTTGGCAACATTTGACTCAACATAAGATCAGAGGTCTTGATGATGAAGTGGTATAATCAGATGAGAGGAAAAATGGATTTCCCAAACCTAGGAAGGAAAGTGAGTAAGTGAGTACTTCTGAAACCTGATACGAGCAATGGATGAGTGTCATGCTCAAGAGCGACATGCTTCCTTTACAAAATAAAAGAGATGATCACTTTCACTTTTTCCTCATTATTTCTAGTGAGTACCCCATTATTTTTTATCACAAGCTTGAAGGGGATAGCATATGCTTTCCATATAACTTCATCCTTCGGATGAATTCATCCTAGCAAGTTTAACGAGCCCTAGAAAGGAGAAACTCTCTCTTGTCATGGTTGTTAGGGTCCTATAATTTTTATAGGTTCGTGTGATTAAATGATCATTATTATGTTTGGAGTGTTGTAAATAATATTCCATGTTGTAAATTATTTCTAAAAACGGGTCAAAACCTTAAGAAAAATCAAACAATATGCTTGCAAGTCAAAATGCAACATTAGAGGATAATTAAGTATGTTTAGATTAAATTAATCACATCATTTAAATGTGATTAAACAAATTTTATAAAGACCTTGGTACTATACCTTTGATTTTAGTGGAGAGTTGAAAATGACAAATGGAGATTTGTCGTATGTGGTTAAATAGCGCACATATTCTCCACTCCCGATCACATTGCCTTTTTCATCAGATGACTCCAACGTCTTTTTGGAACCCCCCCACCCGCTATGGTTCTCCTTAATGGCAAGGGGGTGCTCTTAAAAATAGTTTCGCTACTACTATGTGTCTTCCCCTCATGATTTATCGCCCCCCCCCCCCCCTTCTAACACCACAAACAACTCTAACCCCCCTTTGAAAGCAGTTTCCGTTGTTCCCACCATAACCCTCCTTCACACTAACATTACATATACAATTATTTCTCAGCCTTATTAAATTACAAAGTTCTAACATAGTGGCGACCATATTGGGGACAAAACATTTCATCTTCCTCAGAAAAGAGTGTCAAGTTCTAGATCTGATTATTGATGGTGGACAGCAATCAGACACAAGAAGGTTAAATAACTCACCTGATGACTCCATGTTTCAAGTATCCATAGCTCCAAAGTTTTCAGGGTGACTCCACTATTAAAGAATCCATATTTATAGAAAACTCAGTGGAGAATCCTAGATATGGTGAAGTTTTAAAAGAATACAAGGATACGTTAACAGATTTTCAAGTTCATGAAGTTTTTTCAATGGTCGTGTTTCATTGTTTGAAAATGAGAAAAAATTCTCCTGAAGGTAGAATTTTTTTTCTTGAGTTAATTCTTGAAAGATTTAAGAAGGGTATTGAACTTTTGGATTTTTAGATTCAGTCATATAGTTTCCAAGATCCTAAATAGTTCTTAGAAAATCTTCCTTCTCCAAAAAAAGAGGAGATTGTATTTCCTTTTGATTTGCAAATTCACGAGAGTTTTTTTTTTCAAACATAAGGCTGAAACTGAATAGTTGGAATCAGGGTTTAACCTTGAAAATACAACTGATAAAATCTTCCGTGCTCAATCAGTCAATGAAGGCTTGCAAGGTCAAATAATTAATCATGCCTTTCCTGATCCTATAGAAAACTACATGGAGGTTCTTTTCTGCTCAAGTGTTAAATCATGTTTTCATGAAGAAATCCAACAATAGTTGCCATTGCACTCTACAACTTTTATTTTAGGGACAAAAGTCAAGTTTTCCTTTTGGTTTTGCTAACAAACAGTCAATAAGTCCACTTATTTCAGCAACTACTTGATTGGCTTCATTGGCATTTTTGTATTATTTGATTCAACATGATTTTCAAGAGTATAGGGTAGGTAGTAGTGTGAAAATAAGCTATGTTACTTGAGCATTTTTTCAAGCATTATATCCGGTTTCAGTTTTAGAATGCAATTTCAGATTTCAGTTAAAGTGTGTATTTCAGTTTTGAGTGTGCAAAATGGTTTTGATTTCAGTTTCAGATTTTTTTTAATAGCAGAGATTTTATGGAAGAACAAGTTACAGGTTTTGGGATCATCCCAATGGATCAGGCTACTAGTCTACAATGTTTTTGACGCCTCACAAGGAGAGTTCCATCCCCAATTGGAGCCTATGTTAGGGTCCTATAATTTTTATAGGATCGTGTGATTAAATGGTAATTATTATGTTTGGAGTGTTGTAAATAATATTCCATGTTGTAAATTATTTCCAAAAAAAGGTTAAAATGTTAAGAAAAATAAAAAAATATGTGCTTGCAAATCAGAATGTAGCATTAGAGGATAATTAAGTATGTTTCGATTAAATTAATCACATCATTTAAATGTGATTAAATGAATTGCAATAAGACATTGGTACTATAGATTTGGTTTTAGTGTAGATTTGAAAACGACAAATGGAGATTTGTCATATGTGGTTAAATAGCACGCATATTCTTTGCCCCTGATCACATCACCTTTTTCGTCGGACAACTCCAGTGTCTTTTCGAACCCCCCCGCGCTATGATTCCCTTTAATGGTCGCGGGGAGGGGGGGTCCAAAAAGCATTTCCCCACCACTACGTGTCTGCCCCTTATGATTTCAGATCCTCCCTTCTAATACCACAAATAGCTCCAACCCCCCTTCGATTAAGTATGTTTCAATTAAATTAATCATATCATTCAAATGTGATTAAATGAATTGTAGTAAGACCTTGGTACTATATCTTTAATTTTACTATAGATTTGAAAACAACAAATGGATGTTTGGCGTGTGTGGTTAAATATTGCACATATTCCTCGTTCTCGATCACATCACCTTTTTCATCAAACAGCTCCAACGTCTTTTTGGACCCCATCATTATGATTCTCTTTAATGGCGAGGCCATGGAGGTGTCTGAAAAGCAGTTTTGTCACTACTACGCATCTTCCCCTCATGATTTTGGACCCCCCCCCCCCATAATACCACAAATAGCTCTGGTCCCCCTCCGAAAGTAGTTTCTGTCGTTTCCACCATAGCCCATCGTCCTGTGAACATCACTGCCCACTTCCACTCAACTGCCATTGCCCTACCTCCACATCATCCTTGTCGACCCCACTTCATTTCCACCAACCATGTGCCTCCACATCATCCCCCACCTCCATGTCACCTCCTACCTCCACATCATATGTATGTTTCATGGTCAGTTAAACTGTGTTTTTCCTTATACAACACAGTAATTTAAAACATGGTTTGCAAACACCTGAAAACAAATTTTCAAAAAAAGAAAGAGGTTTTTTTTATAATATCATTTTTTACAAAAAAACTCTCTCTAGATGTTTTAATGTCTATTATAGTTTTGGAGATTTGAATGAATCTTTGTAGGCATATTTTCTTGAATTTTCCTGCTTTTAGTCAGTGTTTTCAAATGTGGTTTCCAAGTAGGTGGAAATGAATTTTCAAATACTGAAACAGGTTTTTGTTTCCAATATTATCATTTACAAAAACCTATCTCATGTTTATAAATGATATTATCCTTTTTGATATACAAAGGGAGTAGATGACACTGTTTTTCATAATTTCAGGAGGAAAAAGCTCAAAGATAGTTAGTGACTTGGATGCCACCTCATCAAATAAGAGTTTCTATCAAATTCGAATTGATCTTCTTTGTCACCAAAAATCCAAAAATATAGTGGGAAGTATATTGATTAGTTTTTTATGTCCTATATTTCATTTCTATTTTTGTAATTCAGTTTGAGATATTTGTAACAAATATTGATATTTTTTCAAGATATTTTAGTTTAGAATTTTTTTAATTACTTCATCATTTGAAGTAAGATATGTTGGGACTTGTACAGAGAAATACTAACATTATTGTAAATCTGATCATTGAGATTTAGTGACCATCGTCATTAATACAAGAAAGTTGTTTCGGGATTCCTGTGTCATATCTATGTGGTGAAGTGCTTCGTACTATAATTCAGTTTCTCTTTGTTTCTTCATATGTATTCAGATCTATTTTGTCCTTAAGAAAATTAGGTTCAAAATTTGTTCAAAAACACTCTATTATGGCTTAAAGAAAAATCAATGTTTTCTACTGAACTTTAAATATATAAATCGGGTAACAATGCTCTATATCTAAAGAGAATCCTAATATGTTCTTCCTTCTCCATCTCATAAAATACAAGGATCCATTAGTATGCCTACCTTGCCCTGTTGCACTCAAGCTTGATTGTTTCTGCATTTGATCATCGTAAACCCTACTAACTGCATTGTCCAATGGCTTTTCCTTGTTGTTCCAACTAAACCAATTCATAAACCATACTCTAAACTTTCATAACTAGTCGAATATCTCTGCATAAGAAAATATAAATCTTATAGAGAGAGCCCTCTCTGAATCTGTCAGGGCTAGATCCCTGCTTCCAAAGCAGGTTTGTGGTTACCTCTGCAATTATTTCTCAGCCTTATTTATTCCAGGCGGAGTCATCTTTAAGCTCTTTTCTGACTCTTGAAATATGAAAATATTGTCGACCACTTGTCCTTTCAAACTCATAAAACTAAATTAAGAGACGTCTACTTAATATAGGTTTACCCCTTTTACAAACTGAGATAGACTTGTACAAAAAAGGATTTCCTTAGTCGACCATGACTAAGAGGTTCACCATTTTATTTTGAAGGAAAATACCCTCTACGGATATAGGCAATCTCTCTAGCCCAATGAGTGGGTCTAGCAACAACATAAACATTCTGGCATACACTTTCCTAGCTTATGTTTAACAAAAGCACAGAGAGAGTGACATACCTTGTGTTGATGTTAATCTCTTGATCCTTTGGAGACGACCTTGATTCCTTTTCTTCCAAGCCTCTCTTCTTACTTGTTATTCACATCTAAGTACTTGTAGGAAATATCAAAGAGAAATACAGGGTACAAGATCATATATGGCATACATCAAACATAAAATGCTTAATAGATCGAGTATTAAGCTAAAAGAATAAACATTTACAAAATTATGGAAAGTGAACATCAGATGTATATATTAATAAGATAAAAAGGGGAGAATACAACCTATTCCTTAATCTTGGAGACCTCCTTTTGCTAGATGTCCAAGTCCAAGAAAAGATTCTTCAAACACTCCTTCTCAAAGTTAGAATGGGCAACATTTTGGCATAATCTCAGTATAGGAATAGGAAATCAATGACCAACGATTTGGGTATGGAAGGGAGTTGATTTATAGGAAGGGAGAGGGAGTTAGGGATCCACAAAAGAGGGAGGAAGGTACACATCTCAAGGGGAAGACCCATAATTATAAGATCAAGAGCTATAAATGGTAGAGCTTGACCATATCTACAACAACCAATATCTAGCTCATTGTTCTCGAAGTTTCTAGCATACGAAGCTTCTCCCCCATTTTGGGAAAACATGCCAGAAGAGGTTCAACATGGGTTTTCATATCAAACCCCATGCTGGTAGCACTAAGGTAAAGGAGTACAACTTGCCATCAACACAGGAAGGTAGTGGAGCAAAGAGTGTTGGAACTAAAAATTAGGGTTCTAGCTAACCTTCCTCAGAATTGACTCAGGGCAATTTTCCTTTGGTTTTTCACGGATGTTTTTGTATGTGTATCATGATGGATATACTTCACAGTTTTCAACATTTTTTCACTTCGGGATATGGAATAGGAACTAAATAGGAGGCATGAAAAAATACTATGTAACATGATAGACCCTGCAATAATCATGTCATCTACATAGAATAACAACATAATATAGCTTCCATCATTTTGTCTTTTGAGATAAACACAATGATCAGAGTGACATCTAGTATAACTGTGTTCAGACATAAACCTTTCAAATTTTAGATACCACTGCCTTGGATCCTGTTTTAAGCCATACAAGCTCTTCTTCAACCTACACACTTGTTTCTCCATCTCTTTGACCTCGTATCCTTACTGTTACTGCATATAGATCTCTTCGTCCAAATCCCCATGGAGAAAGGTCATCTTTACATCTAACTGCTCAATATGAAAATCTTTTGCGGCCTCCAGACTTAAAATAGTTCTTATTAAAGTAATTTTAACAACAGGAGAAAATATTTCATCAAAGCCTATGCCTTTTTCTGTGCAAACCCCTTCACCACAAGTCTGGCTTTATACCTTTTCCCTCCTCCATCTTCTTCCTTCAAACTATAAACTGATTTTTTCTGCAATGTTGCTTAACCTACAAGAAACTTGACTAAGTCCCAAGTCTGGTTATGTACCAAGGAGTCCATCTCTTCTTTCATTCCTCACTTCCACTTCTTCCTGGTTTATACCTTCATTACTTGTTCATAACATTCTAGTTCACCAAAATCAGTGAAAAATACATAATATAATGAAGGAGAGTATCATTGAGATGTTATACTTATCATGGTAGATCTTATAACACTAATTTCAAGTGTTTAATGTGCATGTTGTTGTTGTAGTTTTTGTTTTTGTTTTGGTTGTTGGACATTATGATTTTCAGACACATTTACTTTTTTTGTGATGTCATCAAGCTTTGTGTATTCTTTGTTTTATTTTTCCTATTTCTTTTCCTTCGTTTGATCCTTATACAAAACCTTTTCATTGAAAATGACATCTCTGCTACTAATGATTTTATTATTTTCATAATCATATAAGAGATAACCAAAATGATTAACATCATATCCAATAAACATAATTGTTTTTTATTTTTCCTCAAGCTTTGTTCTATTTTCTTTATTAATGTGGACAAAGGCTTCACAACCAAAATTCGTTAAAAATGTTTAGTTTACCATTTTAGCTATCCATGCCTCCTCTAGTGTACCACCATCCAAGGAACTTCAAGACCCTATGTTTCCTAGAACTGTCTTCTCTCTATGAATTCCATATTCTAAATATTACTTATCAAACTCTTTGTTGCAATATTCACCTTCATTGTCTGGTCTAAGACACTTCAACCTTTTTCTTGTCTCATTCTCAACCAAATCTTTCCATTTCTTGAAAGTATCAAATACATCAGATTTATTTCGAATAAAAAAAAATAAAATATTTCTTGGTTGCATCATCAATAAAAGTGGCATAATAGCGAGAGCCACCAAGAGATGAGACCTGAGCAAGTCCCCATACATCTATATGCACAAGCTCTAATTTGTTGTTCTCCTTTTCTTTCCTAACTCTAAGAAATTTGACTCTCTTTTGTTTTCCATAAAAACAATTCTCACAGAATTCCAAATCAACATTCTATAAACCTGGCAAAACATTTCTTGAGTGAAGAACTTGCATCCCCTTCTCACTCATGTGCCTGACCCTATGATGCCACAACATTGTATTTGCTCCTGTAGAGGTTAAAGAATTAGAAAAATTATAAATACCATTGCATAAATAAAATGCACCAATCGTTTCTCCTTTTGCTATTACCATGGCTCTTTTAGTGATCTTCAAGGTTTTATCTGTAAAAGTAGTTACACAACCTTCACCTCCCAACTTTCCTATTGAAATTAGATTTGTCTTCAGATATGGAACTTGCCTTACCTCCTTCAATAGCCATTGGCTTCCATTATTATTTTTTATGACAACTTTACCCATTCCAATGTTTTTATAGGGTTTATCATCACCCAAACGAACCTGTCCAAAATATCCTTGAACATAATCATGAAAATGTTTCCTATCAGGTGTGGCATGGAATGATGCCCTTGAATCTAGCACCTAGGCATCAATAATATTTTTTAATGAAAGAATCATAGCATCTTGCAACACATCACCATCATAATCGCTTCATGATAGTTTTCTTGTTGCCTGTCTGCTTCTTCTTCCTTCCAAGACTTACAGTCTTTCTTCGGGTGTCCTTTCTTCCTGCATTTACAGCACACTATACCCGATCTAGACTTGGATCTGCCTTTCCTTGACTTACTGTGATATCTTGAGCTCTTTCCACTTTCCATTTTTCTTCCCCTGATGTTTGTAGTCGAAGCATTACCTATTGTATCACCAGATCTTTTCCGTCACATTTCCTTGCTAAGGATTACACTGACAACATCATCAAACCTTAAAGTACTAGATCCAGAGATAGATATACTAATGGCCATAACTAAACCATTCCAACCTTCTAGAAATGAGCACAAAATTAAAAAATCCCTAACTTCATCATCAAAATTCACCCCTACATAACATAACTGTATTGGTATTAAATTCATTTAAATGATCAGCAAGAGATCCACCTTCTGACATCTTCATATTAAATAAACGCTTTATAAGAAATACCTTATTTCATGCCAAGTGTTTTTCATATAGTTTGTCCAATGCTTACATTAAACCCTATGTTGTCGTTTCCTTTTAAATATTAAAGGTGATGCTACTAGGCATAGCCATATTGTTCCAAGTGCCCTTCTGTTGAGAATATCCCATTATGTGTTTGACATATTCGTCGGCTTATTTTTCTTTTCGCTCAATGGTAGGTACAGATCTTTCTAGTACATATAATCTTCCATCTACATCTTCCACAGCTGGTAGTTTTGGCCATTAATATTTTTGACCATAAACCTACCATATTTCACCATTGCTCCCACTCGAACCAGGAACCCTTCTCTCTTATGACTTTATCAACCAAATATACCTTCGTCTTGGATACCAATTGTTAGAAAATTATATATTACAGAGAAATGGAACACATAAAATATTGTAGAAACACAAACACAGAAAACATATAAAACAAGAGAGACATAGATATACATGGTTCACCCAATTTGGACTACGTCCATAGAGAAACAATCAATCCTTCCTTTTATATTATTCAGAAAAATGAAGAGATACAACCTACTGCAGATCCCTTGTCATTTCCTCTTCGTTTTCACACAGTCTCCTCTCTCTTTCTCACTCACAATACACATATACACAACCACAATACAATTCCCTCATATATAGTGAGGGGTTACCTTCTAGGGGAAAAACCCCATAAATTAAACATAACTTCTACCGTCAGATCATCTGCCTAATGAATGGCCCAGATTCACTATAAGATTACAATATTTTACAAGGCAATTTCACATCTATTTTTTTAGCTTCAGGGGCATTGCACCTAAACCCCTGCTAGCCCTCGGACCCCCGTAGGGGGTTCCCAGCACACTCCCCTGTGTGGAGGGGTGTAAACCTTTCCTGGTGTAAACATCCAGTTGAAACAAATACTTTTGAATAAAGAAGATAATCAGGCTCCCCACCCAACACTTTGATTCATATTTTTCCTTTACTCTTAGGGAAAGGAAATCATATACTCTTAATAAGGTTCAAACTAGTGCTGTGGAAATTGAAGCTAATTTAGGAGTAGAAGGAAACTCAAAGGAAAAATTGTAAATGTTGAAAGGAAAAAGGGAAAAGAAGAGGTCAGATCTTTAGGATGACATAAATACTTGCAATATAGAAAATTATATGACATGAAGAAAATGATTAGGAGCCTTCCAAACAAGTTGGTCAAGCTGGAACTTGAAAACAAGAACCCACCAAGACAGTTGCAGCAATGATGAAATTAAAATTTCAATCCCTAATTTAGGAGACCTTACAATATTCCTCTTTAGATTTTACAAAGGGAGAAAAAATATCAAGAAGATCATGTGGAACCCCCTTTGATTATTGAAGATGAACCCAAGTAAAATTTGGAAGAATCTTTGAAGTTCCAGGAAAAGCTATATTCCACAATGTCAGAGGAAGAAGAAGAAGATTATGAAGATGTTGTTGGAAATAATACTGAGAGGGGTGGGTGAATCAATATTAGCAAATCACTATCTTTTTCATTTCCATAATCAGATTCATATACTTTACTTTAGTTAAGGGAACCCGTGTGTACATGCAACTGTGTTTAATGCAACTAGCGTATATCCAGTAAACTTACGATTCAATTAATCCAATATATGTTGATCTTTAATCAGTGCATCAAAACTTCATTAACTATATAAACAGTAAACAGGTGCAGTAAAATAGAATAGATCATCACACGTAAGAAACACATATGAACACCATGATATAAGGTGGAAACCCAATGCAGGACAAAAATCACTTGTTGTCGTCTTCCTTTAATATAAGAAAAATATGTTTACAATCTTCTACTGGTGTAGACTCATACTAGTATGTAGGTACCCACCTGTAGAAGGGTACAACCTTCTCTCATTCTCTAGCTACTATTGGAAGGGAGCTACAACACCCTAGCTGTTGTACTAGCCGATATGTTTACTAGTATGTAGGCACCGCCTACTGAAGGCTCCAACCTTCACCCGTTTTCTAGCTGCTACTGGAAGTGAGCTCCAACCACTTGGTTCGTGTACTGGCTTATATGTTTACCAGTATGTAGGCGTCGGCCTACAGAAGGCTACGACCTTCTCTCTTCCTCCAGGGACCACGTTTCATAAATTTTCATACTCAATACTCCTGAAGCACAACACCATAATCTGAAGGCCACGTTTCATCCAATTTTCATACTAGAACCATCAACAACATTGAAGCAAAAAATTAATCACCACTATAATACAACCATCAACTATAACTGCATCATCAATCTCTGAATCTCCCAACAACCGAATCATTGAAACCCTGTCATCAAAACACAGTCACCAGAACACAGAGTAGACCACAGAATTCTGCAACAACAACCAGATCCAACTGCAACTTCAAATATCATACTTCATACTATATATTCTACTCTAATAAGCTGAACTAGCATGTTTATTCACTTTTACCAAATTGAACCCGCATACAGATCTACAAATATTTACTCATAACTTTGCAACTATTCTAGACATCAGTCATACCCAGATCATAACATTTATATAGTAAAACATGCGTCAATAATTCAGATCTATTCTATCCATGATCAAACCACATAATGATAATACATTCCAAGCCTTATGATCCCGATCCATCATCCATCATTAACCGCATAGGTGCATCCTTGGTTCAGATCAAGCAAAGCATCACAAACCCATAACCAACATACTAGATCTCACACTTCATCAAATATTCATCACTTGCACACTTTCGCTTTGGCCTAATGATATTCTTCTCCTTATATAGGCTTAGGCCTCTCTCAATACCATGGTCCAAAACCATGTAGGACTGATACCTTGGACCCAATACCTGGGGTCAATACCTCAGACCAAACACCATGGACCAATACCAAAATACCATGGTCCAAATACCAGGGACCAAAACTTAGTTTTCCAACATGTACACGCCTTTCCTTCTATGAAAGTGCATGTGTTCGTTATATGCACCTTTGTATATAGTGAACCTACGTGTATGCACGACTTGATATATAGTGAACCTACGTATACCTTTATTTCTTCATTCTTGTTGTTTACTTGCTATACTGTGATATTTCATCTGAGAGAGTTGCCATCAAGGACAACACTTGTGGCATACCTGTATCATAATGCCAAGAGATGTGCATTTAGAACTCCAATCCCCCTTAAAAGAAGAAGAACTACATGCTTATTTTAAACAATTTTCATATTTAATGTAAGTGAAGCTTCGAAAGAGATATGATTTGTGGTTAGGGAAGAGATCAAGAACACAGGGTCAAATTGATAATAAAGACAAACAAATCCCAAAAAGAATTATAATAAAGGGAAAGAATATATGCATAGTATTCCAATATCTAAAAGCGAAACATCTTAGTTATGGAAGAAAAATAAGGATAAATAGCAGAATCAGTGGAAACAATAGACTCAATCTAAGCAATCAGTGACAAAAGATAAATAAATAGAAGAAAATTTGAAACTGGAAAAGGGGAGTCATATTTTTAGCATTGAAAAGGAATTAGAGAAAGTAAATATACATATTCCTCTAGCAAAATTGGAAAAACAACCTACTCACTAGAAGCTAATTTCTAATTTCTTAAATCTAGCATAGAAAACACCAAACCAAGATAATGTAAATTTGTAGGAAGATAATATTGTGGTAATGTTTGGACTACCTTTTGAGGAACAAGATTCTACTACCCCTCCTCCTTACATAACCTTATTGATACTTGATTTAATGCTTAAAAACTACATTCCTAACTCTTGTGCTTCACACAACTTAATGCATTTGATTGTGATGGATCAATTAGGTTTCCAGGTTACAAATCCATATAAATATTTGTATTAATTTGGTTTAGAAAGAGTAAAATGTGTTGGTTTGATTAAATATATGGTTGTTTCATTGGAACAGATTCCTATAAGAATTTTAGTAATGGATGTAGTAGTTGTTGATATCCCTGCCAGGGTTGGTATGTTATTTTCTAGATCCTAAGGGATGAATCTATGGGGCTTTACAAATTTGGATCTCATATATGAAACTTTTAAAGTGTTTAGAGGGGAAGATAAAAGGTTATACAGAGAATTCAGGTTTGTAAAAATAGTTATAAAGGAATATAATCGTAATAATTCCCATATATATAGCAAAGTTAGAGATTTTGTTTATTTTTTATTGGAGGAAGATGAAGAAATAGCTCAGGATGTAGAGGTTCAAGTTCCAGCATCTATGCAGAAATCAGAAAAAAAAAAAAAAAAAAAAAAAAAAAAAATCTCTATTTGGAAGATGTATTTAAATGGAGCATATTCAAGGGAAGGAAATGGATAAGGTGTCTTATTGATGTCTCCTAAAGGTGAAATTATTCCCCTATCATAATCTTGAATTTGATACTACCAATAACATGACAGAGTTTGAGGCTTTAATTATGGGTTTCCAAGTAGTCAAAAATCTAAAATTTGAAAACTTGTCAGTCTTTGGAGACTCTAAACTAGTGATCAAGAAAATAAAGTGTTAATGCTAGAATAAACATCCCAGATTGAGATATTACAGGAATGAAGTTTTGGATCTCATGGAAAATTTCTTTTCAACTTTCAATATACAATTTTTTTCTAGGGAGTAGAGCATGCTTTTTGATTCTCTAGAAGTAGTTGTTAGTACCTTCAAACCTCCTAAAAATCCTCAATTGAGGTATTAAATAGAGATCATACATCAACCTACAATACCTAACAATGTCAAATATTGGAAGGCCTTTGAGGGCGATGAACCAGTCAAGTGTTTTATGGGGGTGATTAGAGATTTTTTTCCTTCATGAATTGATCAGGAGGATGAAATTGAAAATTTGAAAGCATAAATAGGTGACGATAATCCACCATGGAAAGATAATATTTCTGATCATAAAATATTGTAGTTAAAAATTAATGTAATTACCTAGAGGTATGTTTCCATTGGAGAAGTTTATTGGTTCAAATGATGTCCCAACTGCGGTCACTCCCAGAGACATCCTTTGGGTTGATAGGAGACCAATGCTAGGACATCTTAATTAGTGTTGTCAAATTTATTTTAAGACTTATAACACAATTGTTTTTACATGTAATTCAAATAAGGTTGATTCCGAACCATTACTAAAGATACAATGTATGAACCAGTGTACACATGGGAATACACAAGAAATAATCCTCAGCCAGTGATGGCCAAATCAGATTGAGATCTTACAGCCAATTAGTTGTTAAGATAGATGTAATGGTAGAAGACAATAAAGGAGAAATCTATCATATAGATATTAAAATTTAAGAATTATATATTGTTGGCTTGATGGGCCCTGACCCAGGTTCAAAATTAGCTATGCCAACCAACAAAACCCTAAACTGCTAGCCCTTTCGGCAACAACCTGCATAGCGCATGAAAAAATATCACCCGAAGCAATATTAGGGGATGAAAAAACCATGTTTTTTCATCCAAAGGCTTGTGTGATGGGTTCTTGTGGCTGCTAGGGTTTAGCTTTGCCTTCACGAACCCTAACCCTTCTGTTTGAGATGGATCAGTAGACAGTGATTAGCTAGAGGCTGAGGCTATCACCCACACCATATGCCCAGTGTGAGCCCCTCATTGATTTCAAAGTGAACTTCCACAGCTTGCATGTTTGCACAAAAGGTGATCACAAGAAAACATGGTACAAGCTACCATACTTGGTGAATTAGGAAGATGTAGTAGAGATCATAGCCAAATGGCCACCTGAATAGCTAACCCGACCAAATGCGAGTGTAGGTACAAGAAAGGTTGTTAGGATACCACCGTGCAGACAAAAACAACAGAGAAATACAAGGAAGCCTAGAATGTTGTTTCTTGCGAGAAAGTTGTGCATCAGAAAGAGGCTACTGCTAGAGAAAAGGAAGTGGTAGACAAGGCAAAACCAACTCGCACAATGACAACATCGTAGACCACCATTGACGTTGAAGAGTTTGATACACAGCAAATGCCAGACCAAGAAGAAGGGGTCACGGAGCAAGGAACCTCCTTCATGCTGAACAAGAGATAGAAGCAGACAACCGCAGGGTTGTGAAAGAAACTGGTGTTCGACTACTCAGCCGAGGCAATCCCGTTAGTCCCCACTACGGGGGACTTAGATGAAATCAATGATGTGGTTATTGAAATAACCTCATAATTGTGGGGCCAATTCGAGGAACAGTACCAACAGACTCTGGGAAAGGTTCAGCAATACCTACATGAGCTGTGGGTCCAAACAAGTAGAGTACAGGAAAGCATGGAACAAGCGAGCAGAGTGCAAGCGAGCCTTTATCAAGAGAGCACGTCAGTTTTGGATACGGACAAGAACTTCGATATCTATATAGTTCAACTACCAGAGGGAGCCTTGCGCACTGAGATAAAATAAGTAACGACCCAACTACTGCAGATTAAGAATCTAGCACTAAACCTCGTAACACTCCCTATCCAGACTCTGCATGAGCTTCACCGGGGGGTCTCCGATGAGTTGAGAATTAGGGAGCAACGCACATTTTTGGTAATCAATGAAGTCAAAACAAATAATCAATAGAACTTTGCATAAATGGTGTAGGCACGCAAGGAAAAGGAGGAAATCACCGCATGCAATCAAAAATTGGAAGTCGCCATTACATAGTTTTGCAATGAGCTTCCAGAGCTCAACAATTCAGTTGAAGTTGCTTCCATGGAAAAGATACAAAAGTCAGTCACGGCAGTAAAAGAGTCGAAGGGGAAAATTGACCAAGTCCAGTTTGAATTGCAGTTATAGAAATCATAGTTGTAATTGAAGTTGTAGCCTATAACTCCTCCAGAGGTCCTGGAGCAATGTAGAACTACTATCAAGGAAGGAACGACCAATTTAGAAGACGCAGTCAAGGGGTGCACTGAGCTGTTTGAGTAGACCATGGATTTATGGACTTCGCTGCAAGAGGACCCAACTCTCTAGAAGATTGGTGTGGATATTAGGGAGAAACAGAGGCAATTCATTGAGATCCAATCGAATGCATGAACACTCATGCCAGTACAATAGATCACGAGGCTGTAAGAAGGCAAGTTGTTGCAAAATGAGATTGATGAGCTACGCTACAACGAAGAAATTATTGATGCCTACACAAATTCATGGATAGAGGATGCCAACCAGCTGAATTTCTCAGTCCATAGTAAACTTAAGAGCATGCACCAGACTCAGAGGACCATGGGCCTTCAGTGGAAGACCCAGCTACCAAAAAATTGGTCAAGGAAGTACAACAAGTTTCTACGGAAGGAACAACTGATCTATAGGTTTTGAAGTTGGACTTCCATGAACTCCAAGTGAAGATCGAAGCACCAACCGATTGACTCAAGAATGAGTCATGAAATTGTTTTGGGGGCCTATTGAGATAGGGTCCCCTGGTGTCAAGTTTTGTTCCTTAGTTTTTGTAAAAATGTAAAGTCTCTGCGATTTTAGGAAGTGGACCACAAAGATAATAAGATTCAAAGGGGATTTAGTCCCTTAGATTGTTAGGAGATAAGAAGTTTTGAGACCCACCCATGGTCCCAGACCATGGTATTGTAAAAGAAAAAAATATATATATAAGGGTCATAGCGAGTCTAGAAGATAAGTCATAATAGAAGATCATTGTTCTTGGAAAATAAGCTAAGCCAAGAAAAATTGGTTTCCTATACTTAGGCGAAGTGGAAGGCTCCTACAGCTGAGTGCATGAAGACCTTGGTAAGTCCTCAGGCTGAGTGCATGGGCCCTTGCAGCTCAGTGCACAAGGAAAAATAGTTTGTACTTAAATGAATCCATCTAATAAAAACAGTTTTTATCCAATAAATATGCATCTATGTATCTATTTTACTTCTGCAGTTTTTTGTATTTTCACTCTACATTGCAAATTATGTCAATAAATGCTTATCTCATTCGTGAAAATGATATATTAGTAATATTTGTTGATGTTATGAATAATTAAAGACCTTTGTGTGAAGATATAGATGTTGTTTAGGTGAATTATTGTAAATTCCTGTTTCGAAAGGGCTAAGTTTTGCAAACATAGAGCTAATTTGTATCAGTCACAAGAACCCATCACATAGGCCTCTAGATGCAGAAACCTAGTTCTGTCATCCCCAAATACTCCTTTGGGTGAGACTACAATGTGCGCTAAGTGTGTTGTTGCCAAAAGGGCCAGCAGTTTAGGGTCTTGTTAGTTGGCGCAGCTAAGCTTGAACCTAGGTCAAGGCCCATCAAGCCAACATATATAATATATATATATTAATATATATATATAAAATATATATATATATATATATGTTATTGTAGTATGTATGTATGATGTATGTATGTATGTATTATGTATTATGATGTATGTATGTAGATTGTATGTATATGTATATGTATATGTACATGTATATGTACATGTAATATATGTGTATGTGTATGGTGTATATAATATATATAGGTATATATATATATGTGTGTGTGTGTGTGTGTGATGGCATATGCATATGCATATGCATATATATATATATCTATATGTATATGTATATGGATTTAGAGAGAAACAACATAAAGGTAACATTTATGGAATGCTTAGATACATGGAGCACCTGTTAAAGACTTGATTTCCACAACAATACATGCGTTATCCATCTATAACTTGATTGAAATGAATCTTATACAACCATTTTCCATCAATAACTTGATCAAAATGAATCTACATCTAATGAGAAATATGTCTAGCAATTACGTGACATGAAATCTGAGAAGAATATTTAACATATATGAAAACACCAATGGAGATGAACATACCACAATCCAATAAGTTGGAATCACCAGAAATCTCGTACTAATATTTTGAGAAACATACAAACATCAATATTCATAACATTGTCTTCATGAAAACAGGAAAAAGCCCTTTCCAAGAGTTCTTTCCAAAGATTATGAACCTTGTTTAACTGTTTCCTCCCTCTATTTATAAGGAGAGGAGAGCTTTGAACAACAGTTACAAAATATATCAGCCAAGCTCAAGTTGTTTGATCGACGGGTTGTATTGTGTGATGGCTCTGCTACCCAAAATGATTACAATAAACATTAGGGCATTTTTTAGGTCTAGAATGGGCCTCCTAATGAAATTATAAAATAGTAGTAAAAATAATAAAATAAGATTAGATTACATCATCAAATTTTAGAGGGAAAAAAGAAACAACTTTATTTTCAACTCGTATTTTCAACTTATCTCCCTATTGATTTAATTAAATTTCAAGTGGAAACACTCATTGGATGCATAATTTGATTCCTAATCCAAGGATTACTCAAGTTTCATCCTTTCAATGGACCTTACTACATGAAAAATAAGAAATACATGAAAAATGTGATTATAGTCACATTGTTTTCATGTATTTCTCATTTTTCTTGTAGAAGGGTCCATCGAAAGTATTCAACATGGGTATTCATTGGATAAGGAATTAAACTTTTCATCCAACGAGTAATCCCGTTCGAAATTTGGGTAAAACCTTAGGGAGATAAGTTGAAAATACGAGTTGAAAAAATAGTTTTAGTATTTTATTATCTTTTAATCCTTTTAATTTTTTACTCCAAAAATGGTGAATCATCCCCCATGGCTGACATCATCATCTTAAATCCTATTGGTTATGTTGTATCTCTGAGAGATAATGCTCAACTATCATGTGAGCACATCTAAGATGTTTGTTTCGAGTTTTTTTAATTTGGAGGACCAATATATGAAATAGATTTAGAGCAATGATGCCTAACCTTTTGAATAGTATTAATATTTAAATAGAGGGCTGCTATTAAAATTCACACAGTGATACAGTTTGTATGGTGGTGAGTAGAAATAGAGAGATTATATGACTACCACAATCCTCAAATTGTAAATTAAATAATCATAAGTAAGAAAACCTTTAAACTATGTTCAGAAGGTTTAACAAAATATGCTTAAGCTTACAAAAGATGATGATGATTTTATGGTTTAGAGGGAATTGATTAAACAAACAATTTATATAATTCATTCTCTTTATAGATGATCACTTCAGAAGCTTATAGGAATAAATTGAAACACAATTACTCCTACCTAGTTATCTTTGTAAATCATAAGAATATGAAGAAAACACTGTGAAATAAAACTGGAAAAACTTATAGTAAAAACGAAACTGTATGAATCAAAATTCTGAATCCTTTGCTTTTGTATTAATGATTTGGAAAAGTCAAGTGCGCTTAATGTTTAGAAATTCTTCTTCAAGGGTGCAACCTTTAATAACTCATGAAAGAGAGTTATTTATGCAATCTTAGAACTAAGAAAATATCTTAAACTATTTTACAAAAATAGATAAATACAAAATCAAGAATATGAACTAATAGTCAATCTCTCACTATTTTGGTGTTGAGCTGTTGATGACTGTTGCTGAAAAACTGAGAACTGTTGAGCTAGTGATGACTATTCTTGAAAATACTGAATGTTGTTCAATCACCCTTTTAGTTAAGTAAATCAGTTAATTCTTCCCAGCGTTTCTTATCTGGGATAGATAACTTAGTTACCCTTCTATAAACTTCATCCATCTCTGTATATTTAGTAAAAGCTGGTTTTGCTGGAAATATATGTATGATTTCATTCAGAATGAAAAAGGAATCTCTAAAGCCCCAAGAGTTAGCTCAACTAGTCAAATCAGTGCCTTGCCGATCGGGAGGTCATAGGGTCAATTCTCCCTGAAGCCCTTGGGGTTATGCCTAGTTATTAGCCTCGAGGCTTGGTTCCCTTTAGGGTTGATCATCCCATATATTTCCATAGATGTAGCGGCCACCCAATGACCAGGGTGTTCATGAACCACACCCAAAAAAAAAAGGAACCTTTGAGTGCATCCAACACAACCCTTGGTGTTGTTGCACCTCTTATGTTTGAAACTAAAGCTACATTGGTGCCTACCTCTATAATATTTCAAGCATAATCTTCAATAGGCATTAATTTGTTGTTTATCACAAGCATAGAGGCCAAATCCTTGTTGGTCAATGGTTCTAACCTCCTGAAAAATTGTTGAACTATGGTATTCACACTGCTGCACTTTTTCTCCAACTAAAGGATGAGGTTTTTCTTGGTAATGATCTTATTTACTTCTAGTATAGTTGTTGTCTTGTCATTTATACCTAATTCTTCAAGCTCGTAGATGTCTTTAGAATTCAGGAACTTGATTATTTCAGAAGCAATTTCTGGCATGTTCTCATTTTCCTTGGAGATAGTTTCAATAGCTTCCTAAGCTCTCTCCAACAAGTCTTTTTGGTCAAATATTATCTAGATATAGGGCCATATATCCTTGAATGATTCAGTAATTTCTTCCCAGAGAATCTCTTTTGCCAGACATAGTTTGTTTCTAAGGTAAGACTCTTTGATTTCCTTCTGAAAAACTTCTATTTGAATTTTTTCCCTCTGTAACTCGGTTGCATGTGAACTATTTGTAACTTCCTTCATATGTTTTAATTCCTTCAGTTCATCCCACAACTTCTTAATTTCAACTATTTGAATGGACAGGTTCTGAATGGCTTCTGTAAGTTGTTTATCTCGTTTTGATGTACCTGTAGTTGGTGTTGTGCCTAGAGTAGAAAATCTGGTTATAGAGATTGCTGAAAGAGGAACTACATCCATTGGAATTTGAGTCCTCTTCAGAGTTTCCACTTTCTCTTTGACCAATCTTTCCATTTTCTCCTCCATTTGTTTTATTTGTAGATTTTGTTCCATGATGAGCTTCATCATGTCAGATTTTTGAGTTTCATTTTCTTTAATCTCTTTAGCCATCAGGTCCTCAGAAGCTGGAAATTTGAGTTGCTTCTTTAATGCTACAACTTCAGCATTTTTCTTCTTAATAAATTCTTCTACATCATTGATATTGGAGGGATCATATCCATCTTCAACACCAAATATTCCAAAGATTTCATCTTGTGTCTTTTGCTAATGAGGGGACTTTCTCCAACTTGAGTTGTGATTGTGTATTTGCTAAGGTAAACTGCAACTTTGACAAACTGATGGAAGTGTTAGTCAAAGTGGAAGAAATCATCTGAGCAATTTGTTTGTGCATCTCAATTCGATTAATTGGATGTGCATCTTTTACATTACACTCAAAAGAGGTCTACTTCTGATAATGTGCAGAAGTCTTGGGCTATGGAATTTGAGCTTGCATGAAAGCCATTTGCATATTTCCCTTCTCATAGTCAAAGACTGAAAGAAGTTTGACTTGAGAGATGGAGGAATGTTTCCAGAATTGGGTATAGGTGTTCAATTTCAATTCTCCATTCTTGTTTTTAATCTCACTGAAAACATGAAAGATGCCTTCCTCCTTGTCGTTTTGAATGTTTCCACTGGTCTGAATTACCTACTATTCCTAACAAGTAGTGGAATGAATTGGGGACTGGGTATACTGTCCACCAGACTATGCATAGAGAAAAGCCTCTACAAGTCCATCAAATGTTGTTTTATGAGACTCATTTTTTTGCACCAAAAATTACAGAGATCCTATGTCTCTTGTTTCTAATGCACAATCCTAAATCCCTGGCTTAATGCTTTAGTTGTAGGGGATGATTGTTCTTCCCTTCGTCGTTTAGCTGTCTTTTCCTGCACAAATGGAGTTTGTAAATTTGAAGTAGAAACTACCTGGTCTTCAGATTCTTGAAGGGTGTTCTCTTTCCATTCCAACTGATTTTCTTACTACTCTAATTCAAGTTTGGTTGTGTGGTGATCTACAGTAAACTTAGTTTCAACACTGAGTTTAGAAATAACTCCCATTGGGTCATAAGACCAAGTGAAACTGAGACCAAATTTCATTTTCTTTAATAACCTGTCTGCTTCTCCTACTTCTTTAGTGTTGTAGATGAATGGATTGACTTGAGCTTTTAGCTTGAATTGTGATTTCTTCTTTGCAGCCACAAAGCGTACTTCATCTGCATTTATTCTCTACCTAATATATTCCAATACAAATATTCTGATGGGGAGTTACTTGGGAAGTCTGTAGGGCGGAAGCTCACAACCATGAACCCTGATTTATGTATAGTTTTGGTAAAGATACCAATCTCGTGTTGTGTCTTGATGAACTAGCTACAACACTTTCACAATTTCATCATTGATTCTTGGTACTGGAGTTCTGCTCATAAGACTAATAGTTGGACAAATAAACAATTCTATGAACTGTTTATATGAAAATTCTTCTTTCTCCTTCATTCCCATTGAAGTCCAAAAGATTACTAATTGTTGGTTGACTTCATCATCTAGCTTCTGTGAGGTGAATGGAAATTCGTCTCCTCAAAATTATATAAAAAGCTATAGAAGTACTGAAGCATACTTGAATACTTCTTCAGTGTTAAACTAGAAAAATTTCTCATGTATGGATTCAACTAGGAATTGGCTAAATTTATAGAGAATAATGTGTTTGGAATCAGCAGAAAATATTGACAAGAAACCTAGGATGGCTTCACTAACATATTGATCAAAATTGTAACCAATCATATAGGACAAAATAGTGGTGATTTCCTTGGTTCTATCAGGGAACAAGGATGAATCATAGGGAGGGTTTCTTTTAGGGAGAGGACTCTCTATAGCTAGGAAAATTTCAAGAGTCTGGGATCTTTTAGTAAAATCTAGCTTTTGATAAGATTCTATCAGGCTTTCATGAGAAAAAGGATGGGTTGGTGCTATAGTTGGGGCTTGCAACATCTTTTCAATGGACTCAGCATTAATGAAACAGAGGATTTCTCCTGTGGGTGATATAATTTCTCTTTGAGTGGGATCACAGGTTTCATGGCATTTCCTAAAAAGTTCAAGTGCTCTGTGTATCTGAGGGAAAATGTAGTGGAGAAGGTGGGAGTCCGAAATTCCTATTTCATATGTCTCATCAATTAATTGATCCTCCATCCAATAGTAAATTTCATATAAATCAAATTGAGAGGAACACTCAATGATTTTACAATATCTTTCGACTAGGGGAGTATGATGGAAGCCAACTTGTGGATGAATAAGAGGATTTTGGATTTCTACAATTTTTGTTCCCTTAGGAAGCATCTTGTTAATTGAATTACAGGTTGAAACTGACATAAATGGAAGAAATCTATCTGAAACACAGTGAGTACAGAAAAACGATATAACTAAAAGTAGATAGGTGAACCTGGATGTTCGCTTGGTTCTGAACAGATTAACGAATTCAGATTAATTATGAGTCTGTCGTTTAGGCTGTAGCCACGAAATCTATTGTGATGAATCGAGTTTTAGAATTATACTGTGTAACGGTTTTCTTGAAGGAACAGGGCTTATAATGAACAAAAATGGAGTGGGGTTGTTCAATGAATGGCTAAATCCTCATTAATTATCCAACGGGGTTGATAAATGGGCCTATGGGGCAAAAATATGTGGGAGTTAAAATAAATGAATAATGGATAGGTGGCAGCTGATTGGATGGAGGAAGTGGCATGGAGCGGACATGGACAGTGACGTTGGAGTGACAATAAATGGTCAAATGTAAATTGCATTTGGGAGAAACCTCAGGTGGTAATTTTTTTCAAGATTTTAAGTCCTGAAAGACTAGAATGAGGGAAATGTAGTTTAAGAGGGAGATTTCCAAAACTACCCACTTCGCACCCCCCCCCCCCCCCCCCCCCACCAAATCGATAATGTTCGGATGGCAAATGAGGGCCGAGGAGCGTGTTGGCCATCGGATCTCGGGGGAATGTGCGGGATGTAAGGTAAGATGAAAGGGATTTAACAACATGAGGCAAAAAGTGATGGTGGGGTCAAGATTTATGGTGGATGTGACAATTATGGGTTATGGGCGAATAAATGGATAAATGAAGTTAGGATATTTACAAAATAACATTGGTGCTTAGAATTTATGGTTAATTAAAACCCATCACTGTATGCACACATTTCCAATGTTACAACTTAGGATAAAATCCTTTTATGCTCCAATTATATCTCATATTTATACCTACCCTTTATTGTCCTAACATTTTCACTTACTTCTCCGAGTGCATTTAGACTAGCAACTCAATATTTCCTTTTAATGACTAATCTACTTCTATCCCTTATTTCCTCCATTGGCTCAAATTAAACTGTTGAGCCAATTTTATTTGCTACCTATTAACAAATAATTTAAATGAAATCCAGTTATGATTAAATTTTCAATTGGATTGTATAAACTGTGTGGCATTTAAGCAATCTTCTCACAAATTTTATTTGCAAAACTAAACTCGACTAAGAGTAGTGGCATTTGGATTTGCAACACTTTCAGAGTTTATTATTTTTTCTTTTCTTCCTAACCTAAAATTTTATTTTTGCCTTCATTTTTTAGGGCATCTATTCTAACATTTTATTTGATATGGACTTATTCATGAATCCCTAACATTTTTATTTAATATTCTTTTTGTCCATATCCTAACTTAAATTTTCTGAAAATATATTTTCATTTTTTTTTTTCTAATTGATACTAACTTACCAAAACCATAAAATGCTACAACATTGGCTCCAATTGGGGACTTATTTCTCATGTAGAATGCAAAGAACCTATAGATTCATGTGCCTTCTCCCCAGGCTATGGAGTCTTTGCTGTGAAAAATCACACTAACAGTTTCAAAAATAAAATAAACCCGACTTTTTACAATGGTAGTAATGAAATATACTTCAACTTCTCAGTATTGAATATAATGTTTGAGAAATGTTCCATTAACAGGATAAGTGGAATATAGTCCCTCAAGATTTTGTAGCACAAAGGTGTTGTTTCCCTTTACTTCAGCAATATCTAAAGGTCCAAACCACAAGTTGTCAAACTTGCCATGTTTTCCCTTATCTTCTCTTCTAGAATCCCATCTTAGAACTAGATCACCCTCCTTGAAGTCCCTTTCCCTTGCTCTTATGTCAAGGAGGCTGTTCATTTTATTATGATATTTTTTCAATTTTTATTGAAATTCATCTATATTTTCATTTAGTTCAATAATCTAATTTATTCTCCTTGAAAAATCATTAGGCTCATTAGTTGAATCATGTAGGAATTTTAAAATAGGGAAGGCCAAGCTGGTAGGGAATATGCATCTTTCCCAGAGAATACCTAAAAAGGAGAATTTTCCAGCAAACCTCTTTGCCCAAACTGCATAAATTAGATCAGAGTCCCATCTCTTTTTATGATCTGCTAAAGTTTTTTTGATTACGCTTATTAGACTTTTATTTGATGATTCTACAAGACCATTACTTTGAGGATAATATAGAGTTTAATGATGTAACAGAATCTGATATTTGTGGAAAAACTCAATCATTTTAACACTGGAAAATGATGTGGCATTGTCAGTAACAATCTGGGTTGGGCAACCAAATCTAGACAAAATATTTTCTTCAATGAATTTGATTACTATTGAATCAGTAGCATTTCTTACTAGAATTACTTCCACCCATTTGGTAAAGCGTTCTGTTGCAGTGAGGATCCATCTATGCTAATTGCTTGAAGTGGGATGATTTTCTCCAATAAAATATAGTCCCCATTGGAGAAAAGGTGTTGAGCCTATTGTTGGGATCAGTGGAAGAGCTACTAGTTTTTGCTTATCAGCAAACATCTAACAAGGGACGCAACTTCTGACTTTTCCTCCTACTTGTAAGAATAATGTGGACCAATGAAATCCTACCCTTATTACCTTATATGTTTTTGCTCTCCAAGAATAATTTCCTCCACAAAATCCTATATGAAACTGATCCATGATTCCTTCAGTCTCTGATTCTGTTAAACACAATAACAAAATATTTAGTGGTTTCAACTTGAGAGTTTTACATTGAATTTTGGAGAATTATGTTGGACATTCAAAGTGGATCAAGAAATTTACAATATCTTGATACCAATTTGACAAAAGAAATTTCTCTTCAATGTGTAGAGAAATGGTCTGGTCTAAAGGTAAAGGTTCTTATGGATTCTTTTCTTCATGATGGTGAAGAGGTTCTTTTGGATTCTCCACATTCAAATTTTGGGAAGGTTCTTGATTCTCCCCTTCTACATAAATAGAAGGTTCTTGTGGATTCTCCCCTTGTATTTCCAAAATAGAATTGATCCCAAGCACTTTACAGTTCGATTCAGCTAGAAGCTTAGCTAATCCTTGACCCTTTACTAGATTTTTGGTTTTGATTGCTAGATCAAACTTCAGTATTTGAGTGATCTATCTACCCCTCTTCCAATCAGTGTCTGGATGGGTCAAAACAATTTTCACAACACTGTTAGGAACATAAGCAATAATAGGTGAATGTAGGACATACATCTTGAATGATTTCAGAGCTTGTATAAGGCCATAATCTTGCTTCTCAATTATGTCATACTTAAGCTCAACATATCTCGTAACCTTACTGAAAAAGGCTATAGGTTTGTCATGGGAATATTCATTCTTTTATAAGAAAACAACAACAAGGATTTTTTCAGAGGCAAAAGAAAATATACTAAATGGCTTGATATAATCAGGACTAGCCAAGGTTTGGGCTTCAGAGATAGCCTTTTTGATTTGGTCAAATGCATACCTAGAAGAGATAGTCCATCTAAATTCATGATCATTTCAAAGCATATCAGTTATGTGTTTCACAATTTCAACATAATTCGGGATGAACCTCCTTAAAAAATTAATCTTGCCTAGCAAAGCTTGGATCTCCTTCTTATTCCTAGGTAATGACAATTTTTTTATTACAGAAACACGTTTGGAATAAATTACGACTCCTTTTGATATTATGTGGCCTAATAGCTTTCCTTCTTTGATAGTAAACAAAGGCTTTTTAGGATTGATAGATATTCTGAATTTCCTTCACCTGACAAAAACCTTCATCAAGTGCTTTAGAGGTTTCTGATCAGAATTAGAAAAAAAAATTATGCCATCAAGATGAATGACTACAAATTTGTTTACCTATCCCACAAAAGTTATTTCCATAGCTCTTTCAAAATTTGCTCCATCAATGGTCAAGCCAAAGGAAATTCTAGAGTACATAAATGTACCCCAGGGTGTAGTAAAAGTTGTCTTCTCTCTGTCTGCTCAATCAACATTTATCTGATTGTAACCTAAAAAACCATCAAGCATGGAAAGTCTTTGTGCTCCTGAAACCATCTAAAGTAACTCATCCATTTTTGGTAAAGGGTGATTATCTTTTAATGATGCTTTATTCAAATTCCTAAAGTCCACACAAAGTTCTATTTACCCATTCTTCTTTCTAACGGGAACTAAATTAGCAATCCAATTAGAGTATCTAAGAGGGAGAATAATTTGGACATCTATCATTTTCTTAATTTCCTTTTCTACAGTTGGTAGAAGTGTTGGATTAATCCTCCTAAGTTTTTGTTAAGAAGTTTTTTCTTTTGGTTTTAAGGGAATCTTATGTTGTATCAGTGATGTATCATATGTTTTTAGATCAGCATAGGTCCATGCAAAAACATCATTTTATTTTTCAAATAACTTAAGGTAGTGAGATTTAATTTCTGGATCTAAGGATGCACATATTTTTAGGCTCCTATTGTTATCATTTGTTCCAATGTTTACTTCCTCTATGTCATCTTGTGGAGAGATTGACTCTGGGTTTCTGAGGACATAATTTTGATCAAACAATTTCTCTAAAGGAATGATACCTTTGGGAATAAATTTTTTGGACAAATGAATGATATCACGATTAGAAATTTTTGAGTTGAAATCTCAATTATCATTTGAATTTGAATTTTCAATTGTTTATGTTCTATTTTCATCAATTTCTAGAGCTGAAAAATCATCTATAACCTGCAGAAAAGATTTTAACTATTCATCATCTTCAAATATCTGTCAATATTTTAGGTTATCTAGGATGGATGGACTATATTTGACTTGTATTTGATATAACACATTAGTTTGATCAGGGATTTTAAACGAAATAGTAGAAACAACTAGGGAACTCACATGAATATTCTGATCCCTTAAGACATAAGTCAAACTAAAAGCATTGAATAAATTTTCAACTAAATCCCAAACCTCATTTCGATAAGATCTAAGCCTAGGATGTTTTTTTGGCAAAGATTTCTAACTTGTTTAGCAATGAGCTCTGAATAAGTAAAAACACTCAGGTTTTGTACTTTTAAGCTCTTGGCTAACTGCAGCCCTAAAATGAAAGCATCATACTTAGCTACATTATTATTAACTTCAAAATCAAGTTTTCATGATTTTGTAATGTTTTATTTTTTAGGTGAGCTTAATATTACCCCAACTCCTACTCCATCCTTTGTACAATAACCATCAAACAATAGCTTCCATACATCAGCCTGATTTGGTACAGGTCTTTCAATTACATCTTCAACTTTTGCTTGAGTTTCATGTGCTTGGTTTGAAGAGAGTTGGAAACAACCAAAATCTTGATCAACTACATAAATGGGATGGTTCCTTGGTTGATCTATTTTGCAAGAAGTGTGCACAAATCTCACCTCTCTATACAGCCTTAGATTCTCTCCTTGATAAACTGGAATAGTGGCATAGGA
Organism: Pinus taeda; assembly: GCA_000404065.3. Lineage (NCBI taxonomy): Eukaryota > Viridiplantae > Streptophyta > Pinopsida > Pinales > Pinaceae > Pinus > Pinus taeda. Next base: position 115,321 of record APFE031107143.1, read on the forward strand.
CATGTCCACTTGAAGAGTTCCCCTTAATTTGGCACAACAAGACCTTGAAAGGAGCATTCCAAATATGGGAGGGATATCTGTAACAACTATATCTAACACTATACTTTTTACTGGGTTGGCGAGAGTGAAATCAATCCTAGACAAGGCACCATTTTGGAATCAATGGTGTAAAAATCATGATAGGATCTAGTTATGTCGAGATTTAAATGATCCATGATAGTTTTTGTCATGATATTATGTGATGCTCTAGAATCAAGCATACAATTGTATAACAGAGAATCATTTGTTTTAAGAGTCAATAGAAATAGGGTACTATTTCATCTACCATATCTGAGCTATGACCAAAGACAACTGCTGGTTTTTCATCTTGAAGACTGATGATATCACTTTCAGCATCAACTTAGGTGTTTTGTATCCATTTGGAGACTTGATTTCTATATCCAGGGTTTTTTGAAAGTTCTGAAAGTGGTATAGGGATTTTAACTCTTTCTAACTCCTTTTCAACATTAAATGCAGTTAAAAGAGTTTTTCCAATTAAAGTAGTATCAGTTGACTAATTTAATGGTCGAATAATAATTTTTTGAGTTTCAATAGCTTTGGTACAAGGTTCAATTGTTGGAGGTTCCTTAGGAGGTCTTCTCAGACCAAGTCTAGGCCTAAGATCATATCTTTTGTTTATTTTTTCAATTAGCAATTCGGACAAGGCAAGGTATTTGGAAGCCTGTGAGGAGTCTTAATCTTGTTGAACCTTATTTTTTTGTGAGAGAGGAATAATAGTGGTCTGACCAAAAGAGGTATCCATATTGTTAATATATTCAGTGATAGTCATAGTATTTTCATGAGGTTGTTGATCATCTATCAATAAAGGAGTTTGAACCTATTAATCACTACTAGGTCTTTGAAGAATCTGTAATTATGGATTTCTTTTGTATTGACCTTGATTTTGATTTTGGGGTCGAGTAACTATTTGTTGAACTATTCTAGGTTGAGTCTCAATCTTGGAAATTCTATTAAATAGATTTCTAAGAAGTGAAGTTATCACATCTATTTTATAATCTTCAGTTTTAGTCTTAGAGGTAGTAGAGGCCTCTTGACTTTATTTGAGTTTTCTTTGGGCCTTTTCCTCTTTAGATTTTAAAGTGGCTAAGGAAGACCTATTTTCTCCCACCTCTATAGCATTAGTTTGCATATCTTCAAGGGTCCTTGAAGTTTTTTCTCTTAACATTACAGCAAAATCATCTTCAAAAGGTTTTGAAAACCTAGATTTGGCTGCTGCTATAGGGGGTTTGCAACCAGGGAGCATCTTATGATAAAGTTTGTTGAAACTTTTGTTAAAATCAAAGACAAGTTCACCGAACTTTCTTTTAAGTTCTTCAAAGTCAGTCAAAAGGTAAAGAGCATCTTTCTTCACTCCCCATTGATTTTTGAATATATTTGTTAGTTCTTCCCAGTTTCTAATGGAATTTGTAGGTAACTACCTAAACCAAGTTCTCACATTTCCCTCAAGGGACTGAACAAACAACCTCATGTAAACATTCTATTGTTTCATGTTCATGTTATCTGTAAAGTCTAGAAATGCTTGAAGATGGTCCTCAGTTGAGGGACCAATTTCTCCATTATACCTAGGGAGGTGTTTCAAATATCCATTAAGGAAAGCATCAAGGATTGGAGGTAAAACTAAAGCTGCATATCCCTCCTCTACAATGGGTTGAAATTCCATAGTAGAAGATGATGAATGATACATTTGTGAAGATGATGATAGGGAAGAGGGAGATGGTGAAAGAGGGGGAGAATTACTATGTGGGGATTGAGACAGAGGAGATAAAGAAGGTGGGGATCTCTTGAATGATTAAAAAGGAGTCTTAATAACTAACTTGTGGACTTGAGAATGAATATCATATTTTGTTTCAAAAAGTGGATTTGAATATATAGAAAAGGTCCCTTTAGGTTGTTTAGAGGTAGAAAATTTAAGTTGATCAGAAGTGGAATGGAATGAATAAGTAGTGGGGGATATAAAGTCTGTAGGTTTGTATTCAGGTAAATGAACACCCAGGTCAGAATGAAATTTATGTGATCCCAGTGGAAGTGAGGGTTCTAGATGAGATTCAAGTGAATGAGTAAGGAAAGTTGATTTGAAATCAAATCCCCTATTTAAGAGTTTAGCAACCCTAATTGATAGGTGGGTGTAATCTAGATTGGATGGAATGTTACTATAGGGATCAAATTGGAATATATATTCAAACTGCAAGGCTAAAGTGGAAGAAAATGGTTGACGTTTTCTTTTGGAATTGGCCTTTCTTAGAAGTACTTTTGGATCTGAGAGATGACTAACTGTGTCACATTTAGAATGGGATCATGTGTGCTTAAAAGGTGCCATCTTGGCTCAGTAGAGTCATCAGGTGAAGGATTTTGACAGATCTAGACTTTTAATCACCTTAAAGGAATAGGAATAATATTGTTGACCGATGAAAAATTAATGAAATTCGAGTCCCCGGCAACGGTGTGTTGATGCCTCGAAAATTGCTGCATTAACATCGGGGAAAACCATCTAGTTTAGACCTTAAAGGCAACTCCTTTTCCGTTTGGTGTGGTGGCTCCGATTGGATATAATGGGACCAATTTCCCTATGATTTATGAATGGGATGGATAAATATTTGATTTACTTATATCTAATGGCAAATGATGAAATATTTATTCTAAAATGCAATACTAATCTATCCTGGGAAATTTATGTTTTAGTGCAACTCTTAATGGTTCTTATTGAAAAATAAGCATGTAGATGACTTTACTTTTAAACAAGAATATTCATTCATATGATAATTACTTTGTTCAAATAGTTGAACAAAGTAATAATTAAAACATTATTGCACTAATTTTATATATCATTGACGCATATATAGATGAAACATAACAATTCTTAAACATTCAATAGTGATAAGTAAAAGAGATTGTTGTAAGAACTTTATACATACATCAACAATAACAAAAATGAATGAATGCTAATTCACATAAAAGAATGAAACAAAATATAGATAATAGTACCATATGTGTTTGAATCCTTCCAACATGAATTTGCATTTGGATCCCACTCCCTAACTTAGAACTACTCTTATAGGAAGCAGTAGTGCATGTCAGACAAAAGTACTCTTCATTAAAGCTTAGAATGTAGGTCCAGTTTCATAAAAAAATATGTATTGGAAGCACAATAGTGAAACTTCCAATCTAAGTCTTCATACAAAAATTTTAGGACCCTTTCTAAAAACATGAAAGGGTCTATAAATATTATCTAAACTAACTAAATATGAAATAAAAATGTTGTGACCTGGTGTAACTGAATCACCAATACATGAAAATCTCCCCGAAATAGATATGCTTGCAGTCGGTAAGGATGGTTCATTGTTTCGGCTGGCTATCTTTTGGTTTGAGCTGGCATATGGTGAGCATTGACTATAGCTCTGGAGGATGACTCATACGCGAATTCAGCTGGGCAGTATAGGTGGCATCAGTAATTTTAGGAATCATGTAACTGATTGCATCAGTCAGACATTTGATTGTTGACCTTTGACTGTATGGTTTTGGAAGGAAGAACCAAAAGGTTTCCCATGTCAATGTTTGGATGCCCGCAATTAATCTCTGCCTCTTTTCCAGCTCTTGCTTCCATGTCTGCTCCAATGTTTTGACTGATGGTAATTTTCCTGGGGTACATTCTAAAATCAAATTTGACAAATAGAGAGTATTATTAATTAATTCCACTAAATTACCAATCTTCGATCTACATCTTGATGTTGCCCTTTCTGCCTTCTTCAATTGTGTTTTCCACTCAAGGAACATCATTTCCTTGCGTGATTCCAGAATTTGAGGTAGATTTGCAGATTTCTCTTCCTTGGTTTCTTGCCAGGAAAGAAACTCTGTTAGTCTCTCATCTGCCTATTCCAACTTTTGTCTGTCGTCAACTGACTTATCAATCATGGACGAGGAAATCTCACAGAAGGGAGGAACAAGAGAAATATTATTACATAGAAAGTTCAACTGAGTAGATATTTCTTTGGTTATTTGGAGAGCCTCTGATTTGAATTCCTCTATCTTAGGAAATTCCTTCAACCTTTCTATTTGTAATGACAGTTGAGTAATTTGTTCATCTTTTGATTTTCTCAACTATTCATTCATTGTCTTTAGCTTGTTCAATGCTTGAGATAGCTCCTTTTTCTTTTGAACTACATGTTGGTCTATCCTCTGTTTCTCTTTGAGCAATTTCTCATTTAATTGCTCATTTGATTGCTTCTATGTTGCTAACTGTTGCTCTAACTGCTCTATCCTCTGCTATTTTTCCTGTACCTGTGTCTCTAGTGAGATGATCGCTTGATCCTTTTCTTTAAGAAAATTACTGACTTTCGATGCCTTATCCATAGTAGTTATTGTATATGCCCCAGCATACTGAGAGAGCTTAGTAAGATCGTCGGAAGGGTTGACTTCCTCTCTTCATACCACATTAGTTATCTCCATTTGTGTAGGTAAAAGAGAATATTGATCAAGTTTTCTCTTTTTCCTCTGTCTCTTTTGTACAACCCTATACTTAGGGCTGTAGAAGACATCTAAGGGTGGTATTTCTTCTACTTGCAGAACAATCTCATCAAAAGGGTTCTCTGGAATTATTTCAACATCTGTCTGAGTCATGGGTGGGCCGCTAGTTCCTTCAGATGGAACTGTATTAATCATTGTCTTCTGTCCATTTGTTGCTTCAGGAGTACTAAATCCCTGCAAGCTCTCAGTATTGCTGATAATTGAGTCAAACTGTTGCCATTCTTTGAGTATTTTTGGATCAATATGAACGTCTGAATCAATAAGTTCATCACCCTTTTCTTGTTCTTGCTCCTACTCTGGTGTTTTTTCTTTCTCAGGAATTTTTTCTACTACAGGAGCTTTATCAACAACTTTTTGTTTAGTTTCGCTTGATTGGACTGTCGTGGTTGTGGCTAATAGGTCTAGAGGTAGAGTTTGCAACCTCTGGTCTCTAAGCATATTAAATGTTTCCAATCCTTCATCTTGATACCTCATCCGGGCCAATGTTTTAACTTGAAATAATGATTCAGCTGAAGAAAATAGATCATCAAATTCATGAGCTTTATGATCAAACTTAGCAAGTTTGGCTTGAGACATGACATTATAAGCAACCTCTCTTAGATCATACGGCTTGTTAGGAATTATGGCCAGATTCAGCATTAGTATCTTTTCTATCTCCTTCTCTGCATGCTTGTAGTCGTGTAGAGTGAAAATGCCACACCGTAAAGGGAAGTTTGGCCAAATATGCTTCTTTGAATTCTTAAGGGTTCTAGATGTCCCTTCTACTATTATTTGGTAGGCCAACTCCCGAGCAAACAATTTATCAGGCACATAAAAGGGAAGACCATGGGGTTTAGTAAGACTACCAAAAAGCCTTATGTAAGTAAATTTATCCTCCCCAATCCAACTGCCTATTGCTATTAAATCAACTTCTGCTTCCGAGGATATCCTTGGAGCAGGTTTATTAAAAATAGAATAATATGCAAGGAGAATAAAACCATTGCAAATTTTATAGAAATGATTTTTGTACTTCGCCTTCCATAACTGTTGGTGGTAAATGTGGATTGGATTTGGGCCTTGAGGAGTGCATTTCCACCCAAGTATTGGATATTCCAAATTAAAGCAGATGGTATCCATTATATAAGTGTTGTAATAGAATGGGGGAATTGGGAAGTTTTATACACATTTTCTCTCTACTCTAAAATTGTTGTAGCTAGTGTTGGAAATAATACTGAGAGGGGGGGTGAATCAGTATTATCTGGTCAATTATTTTCTGTTGCAATATGTCTCTATCTTTTCAATTAGAAACTTCTTTTTACAATGATTCTATACTGGTGCAGGCCTTTACCAGTAAGCAGGCTGCTACTTGCAGAGAGCTACAACCCTCTCTCGTTTTCCAGATTCTCCTGGAAGGGAGCTACAAGCCCCTTAGTTCTTTTACTAGTTGAGATACTAATACGTAGGCTGGTACCTACAGAAGACTACAACCTTCTCTTCCTTCCAAGGACCACGTTTCATAAATTTTCAGACTGGATCCACAAGTAACATCAATCAAACATCAAGAATTTTTGCATCAACCAATCACCTTTTCACCAATCAAAACTGAATCAAAATAAACACTTCTCTGACGACTGTACCCAGATCATAATAACAGTAATCACACCCCACTTCTGAACCCGGAACACTGTAGCAATAAATAGAAGCAGCTAGAACATAAATCAAGAGATGTACGCTACTTCACTATTCAGAAACCTACATGCATATGCTTCTGTGTCAATACTGACCTGCATATACGTGACTTTCCCTTACAAGAACAGTGTGTATACGTGCCTTCGTTTCACTGAACCTGTGTACAGATCTATAAATTCATTATTTCAAACATTCAGATATTAGTTACCCCAGATTATCAGATTTATAGATCAAGCGTGCGCCACATATCACAAATCAAAATCATATAGAGATACCACTACTCCAGCCTTAAGATTTTGACCCATCAATAGAACTTATCCTTCTCCTTGCTCTCAGCTTCCTTCTTCATTCAGATCCATATTTGCACCATAACCCAATCATAGTATTCTAGATCTAGCACTTTATCAGATATTCAATAATTCAGAAGATGCCTTGCCAAATGATCTCCTTCCTCTTTTATAGCCTTAGGCCTTTCACAATAACACGGACCAAAAACCATAACAATTCAATACCATGGACCCAATACTTGGGATCAAACTTTTGGATGCAATACCACGGGCCAAAACCATAAGATCAAAAACTGTCGGACTAATACCATGAACCAACCATAAGATTTCCTATCTGCGTGCGCTTTTCTCTGCATGAAAGTGCGTGAAATTTTCTCTGCATGAAAGTGCATGAAATTTTCTCTTCATGAAAGGAACTTTTTTTGCATGAAAGTGCGTGAACTTTTCTCTGCGTGAAAGTCCGTGAACCAGAAAATAACTTTGCTGCACTATAATTTATCATCTGAGATGAGTGGGTTGCGATCAAGTACAACATATGTATCATAATGCCAACACTGAGTTAATTAATTACAACTCAAAAGAACTCAACCTAGAACCATAAAATTTAGGAATCACTCTACATGACTCTAGATACACTTCCAACTCGAATTTACTAATCTAACTAAGACAAAATAACTTAGTTAACTATTACAAGTTTCTATGAGAATAGAATTTCGATTTAATTTCTAATTTAATTCAAGGAAAAATTAAATTAGGATTTCTTATTGCTATTTTTAACACTCCCTCTCAACAAGAAATGGATTATCTGCTACCTCGATCCTGCCTCTATGAAACTTGAATTTTCATCTTGATAATGCCTTTGTCAAAATGTTTGCATCCTACTCCTCTACGGGAATGTACTCTAGCAACATGATTCTCCTTTGCACATAGTCTCAAAGATGGTGATATCGGATATCAATATGCTTACACCGATCATGAAAATATGGATTCTCAAAGATTTTGATACAACTCTGATTGTCACAATAAATCACTGTTGGATCTATCTCATGACTAAAAAAACCAATCAGAATCTTCCTCATCCAAATAGCCTCACAAGTTGCTTGACTAGCAACCATGTACTCTACTTCTGTTAAACTGAGTACAACTAATCTATGTTTTCTATTGTACCAAGAAACAACTGCTGACCCAATACTGAAGAGCCCACCTTATGTGCCCTTCTTGTTAGATGGACTCACTTCCCAATCTGCATGGGAGAAGCCTTGAAGCTTCACCCCTCTATCCATCTGTACCAAATACCAAAGTGAGTGGTGCCTCTGAGGTATCTCAACACATTTTTGGTTGCCTTTCAATACAGTTTGGTTGGCTTAACCATATATTCACTAAGTTGGTTAACCACATAACACATGCTTGGTTGTGTGTTCACCAAATACATGAGTGAACCCACAAGCTGTCTATAAATAATAGCTTCCACTACTTCAACAGAAGTAGCATCCTCCTTCCTCTAGTTACTAGCTAGAGGAGTCTCCATGGGTTTACTTCTATCCTTGTGGAACTTCTTCAGTATCTCATTGGCATACTTTCCCTGAGTGACAAACAATTTCTCATCTCCTTTCCATACTTCCATCCCTATAAAGTAGTGCATGAGCCCCAAGTCCTTCATTTCGAATTCTCTTGCAAGATCCTCTTTGAAAGACTTGGTTGAATTATCATCACCTATCAGAATCAAATCGTTGACATATAAAACAATAATCAACAATTTACCTTCAACCCCTATATGGTAAAGGTTCACATCTGCTCTACTTTTAGTGAAGCCCAACATGGTGAAATAGCTATCAATATTGGTGTACCAAGCACAAGGTGCTTGTTTCAGTCCATATAGCACTCGCTTGAGTCTGCGCACATGCAAATATCAGTTGAAGGTCTCAAAAACCTTCAGGCTACTCAATATACACCTCTTCCTCAATCATGTCGTTGAGCAATGTTGTCTTTACATCTGTCTGATGTATCTTCCATCCTATCTGCATTGACTATGCTATAATGGATCTCATTGATGAGTACCTTGATACATGAGCAAAGTCCTCATCATAACCAATCCCTCCATGTGAGAGAACCCTCTGGCCACAAACCTAGCCTTGTGTTTCTCCACACTACCATCAGTTGCTTGCTTTACCTTGTAAAGCCATCTGGAACTCACCACTGACTTTTGTACCAGTCTTGCGGCGACTTCCTAAACATTGTTCCTAATAATGGAGCCATACTCCTAAACCATGGCATCAACCCAAATTGGTCATTGCACTGATTCTTCAAAAGAGGATGGCTCAATATCTACACCCTTGCTCATCAGATCCATGTAGTTAGTGTACCTCTCTGGTGACCTCCTCTGTCCGTGCTATGATGTGGATGCTCCCACATTCTCTCTAGCATCATGTAATAACCAGTCAGCCTCTCTGGTCTACTTTCTCCCATCTCTAGAAGACTCTGCATAGTGGGTGTTCCCACTCCCCGCTCCTCTGCCTATGGCTACTCCACATCATCCTAAGGTTCCTCCTTTAGATCTAAAATCTCCTCAACTGCATGTAGTTGAAGCTCCTTCTCAAGGGAACATCTCATGGCCTTCTCTTCATCGAACTTCACATCTATGCAAACCACTATCATCCTATTGGTTGGAAGGTACACTTGATAGTTGTGAGCTATATCAGTGTATCCCACAAATATACCCAACTCCGTTGTTGGCTCTAGGTGTTTCCGTGCATCTTTGGTAACATGGAAGTAGATTGATGAACCAAATATCTTGAAGTGTGCCACATCTATTTTCTTCTCTGAAAAAACTTTTCTGATGTACTCATCTTGAGAAATCGATGAGGGCTTTTGTTATGCAAATAAAAAACTGTTTTCATGCTTCAACACATAAGTGTAATGGTTGGCCCTGATCATGCAACATCGCTCATGCCACTCCTGCAATACTTATGTTCTCCCTTTTCACCACCCCATTTCATTGTGGGTTATGAGGTGCTATCAACTCTTATCAAATGCCTTCTGATGCATAGAATTATTTGAACTCATTCGACACATACTCTCCACCATTATCACTTTTGAGAGCTTTAAATTTCCTGCCAGTATCTTTCTCGACAAGTGCTTTAAATTCACAAAACTTTGCGAACATTTGGTATTTCTTCTACATGAAGAAAATCCAACACTTCTGAGAAAAATCATTAACAAATATTACATAATACCTGTGCTTGGTCGTGGATGTTGTCGAGAACGGTCCACAAACATCTGAGTGAACTCTATCAAGGATCACTTCTGCTCGACTACCATTTTCATGAAAGGAAGCTTTGGTGTAATTCCACAATATAAACCCTTTGCATGTGTCTCTCTACTCTATTGTACCCTTCGGGAGCTGTTGGGAACGGGATACCCCAAGGATAGTTTTGGGGCTAAAAGCCCGTGTTTTGGGTTGAATTTTGTAATAAAATTATAAAGTCTTCGCATTTTGTGGTCGCATAGCGTGAAGGTGTCATGAGTCATAAGGTTTTTCTGCCCTTACTTTTGTAAAGTAAAGTTGGCTGTAAGAGATCTACCCATGGTCCGTGGACCATGGGATTGTATAAAAAGAGCTAAGTAAGTAAGATCTAAGTAGTTTAGAGTCATGAGTTGGAGTCAGATAGTCATAGCCCTAAAGTAAGAAGTCTAAGTTTTGGGTCGTAGCTTAGTTAGAGGCTCTGCAGTTGAATGCATAGAGGCCTAGGGTGGAAGTCCGCAGTTGAATGCATGGACCCCTGTAGCTGTGTGCACAGGGTAGATAGATTCTATAATCATTTGAATATATCAATAAAGAGAAGAATTCTACGAATTATGTGTCTTTGTTTCTTGTTAATGCATATTGACATGTTATGTATAAATTTCATTTATAATGTTTATATGATACACGAATGTAATTACGTTGGTTAAGTGAACGCAACTAAGAACATCTATTTATGCGGTGTTAACTATGATTGTTTAATAAGATAAGTAAGACATTTAAACTAGTTTGGGAATCTGCACAATACGCTACCCTAGCAGGGTGAAAGTACCTGAGTCGTAGGTTAGGGCTATGCAAAGGTCAATCGTACCTTTTCGCAGAGGTATTGAAGGGTAGAATAAAGGGCTAGCCTATCCATCCCTAGAACTAAGTGACCTGTGCAAAAGCAGGAATAGAAGGAATAAACCGACATTAGAACCATCTTAGGGTGTGAAAACTGGGTTCCAGAATCCCCCCATACTTCTTTGGGTGAGACTTCGGTCCGCGCTCCGCGAGCTGATGTCGAAAGGGCCAATAGTGTATGGATTTGTTCGGCTAACTAACGTTGAACCTGGGTCAGGCCCCAACAAGCCAACAGAAGCCCTGTAGAAATTTGTTGCAAGATCTTCAAAGCTCCATGATGTGAGTGACCCAATATCATGTGCCATAACTCAACGGTGTCTTGGCTTTGCACCTTCTTTTCTTTATTGCTCAAAGCAGCACAATCTTCTCCCTCCAATTTCTAGAGGTTCTTCACTCAAAACCCTATCTGCTTCACCTGTCCTAAGGCTATGTGAAGAAGGAACGCCTTTCCCTTACTAAATATCACATCATAGCCTCTATCGTCTAACATGGAAACATAAACTAAGTTCTTCTTCAAACCCGAGACATACATAACATCTCACAAAGTGAGGGGAGAACAAGACTCCCATTGAAAGGTAGCTGTAGCGATGTCGGTTTCACTATACCTACCATCATCAACCATCTCAATATGAATCTAGAGATCCTTCTCCTCCAAGTTACCAAATATCTCTTTGCTACCGATCATATGGAATGAAGCTCCACTTTCTAGGTAACAAAAACTACCCATCATCGATGAAACCATACAAGCGGTGAGGGTAATATCTAGTTCGAACTATGAAGAAAGAGCTTCACCTCCCACTCCTCTTGAGGGCTTCTTGTGCGGACACTTTCTGGCAAAGTGTCCCAGCTCGTGACAGTGAAAACAATTGATTTTCGACATGTCCTTCTTCTTTCCACCTTGACAATAATACGATTTGGAATGGGATGAATTCCCCTTCCCTTTATTTGCCTTACTATCTAAGGAAAAATTATCCTCATCATCATGCTTTGATGAGGATCCGTCTCTCGTGTTCTTCGAAATCACTTTGTGTACCAAGTCAAACCATAATCACTCCCACACTAGTAGCTTCTCCCTCCCATTAACTAAGTCCTTGTAATCTTGCCAGCTCTTGGGAAGTCCTAGAAGTGTTAGGCTCACCAAATCATCTTCTGCAATAGTAATCCTGACACTTCCAAGCTCATACCAACATTGGGTGAAATTGGTTAAGTGCTTTGGAATTGAGTTGCTTTTCTCCATCTTGATCTTTTTGAGCTTTTCCTTCAGTGTCAGCTTCCTGTGGTCACTTCTATTTTGAAACAACTTCATCAATGCTTCACATTGAAAATGGGGTTTTCTTGTCATGGATATTCGAGACAATATGATCTCAAACTCCTTCTAGGATAATCCTTCTCGCCTTTACCACACACTTTCTCCATTAGGCCAGATCTTTAGCATGAGATACTAGAGGCTTCGGAATATCATGATCTATGAATTCCTTCAGTCCGTTGTCTCTCAATGCTGCCTTCATCGTGTCCTTCCAAGCTATGTAATTATAGATTCCCTCTAGGATATACTCAAGTCTCAAACCGTAGAATGACATCTTGCTGACTCTAAAGTATGAAACTGCAAATTCAATTTCACCTTCACAACAAACTCGTATTCTCCTCTTATATAATTTCTTTAGATCTAATACCATGTACATTTTTACTTGTAGATTCAACATATTATGTGATATGCTAAAACAAAAGACAAGAATCTACTCTACTCATCAGCGGAAACCAAAATTGATCAATGAAAACACTGAACAAAAAAGGAATAATTTCAATCTCACATAACACAATATTTTTCTAGGGAAAGAAACTGCTCAAAACCCTGAGTATTTATATTGCATTAACTAGAAGATCTGAGAAGAAAATACAATTCTTGTTCAACCCGAACAATTCATGCACAAGTATAGTCTATCTCTCTTCCTCACAAACCAACTCAAGCCAACACTTAGCCAATTCTGCTGCTCTCCGAGCCCCTACTTCCTTTTGCAATTCCTGAGATAATTGGCCCATATTTAATTGGAAAATTCCCCACTCATAATTGTGCAATCCATCATCGTCCTTCTACTGATTGCGTGCATCATCTGTACAACTCAGAAAATTATAAAACTGATATTACATTGTCCCTGAACTCTAATTTCCACTGGGTCTTCCTCTAAACTGACATGCATGAGTTATTTATGAGTGAATATTCAGTTAAATAGTGGAGCAAAGAAGTTGCGTTGAAGTTGACCCCCAATACTAGACCCCTTACTAGTTCCTCCAATTGTTTGAACTAGTTTAACTAACTATAACTTAGTTAGACTGAGTTAATTAATTACAACTCAAAAGAAATCAACTTGGACCCATAAAATTTATGAATCACTCTACATGACTCTACATAGAATTCCAAATAAAATTTACTAAGCTAACTAAGTCAAATAAACTTAGTTAACTATTACAAGTCACTATGAAAATAGAATTTTGATTTAATTCCTAATTTAATTCAAGGACAAATTAAATTAGGATTTCTTATTGCTATTTTTAACAACCAATTTGGAAAAATGAAATGCCACTACTGTGTTGGGTCCCTATAATACTAGTGATTACCCCATTACTATTGTATTTATACCCCTTATTAATATTGTTCTACCCCTATTGTCCCCATATTGTTATTACTGTGCCCCATAGAATCCCTCTATTGTTATTTTTGTGGCTTTATATTATTATTGTTAGGTCGGCTGGGTTATATTGTGACTCCTTAAGACTCCTATATATAGAAAGGAGGTTTTTGTCATTTGTATCATCCAAGAATTGTTCATTTATGTAATGTAAAGGAGGTTACCCCCTCGAAGAGGCTGAATTCTAAGGCGTGGATCTATCTTTTCTATCTTTTCCTTGAGCTGGTTTCATAACAGAGAACACCCTCCAGGAGGCTGAGGAGCAGGTATTCTCTACAACAAATATGCAAACTCCAATTGCATAGGAATAGGCAGCCAAGAGAGGGAGGGAAGAACAATATTCACCTGCAACAAAGGCAACAAGCCAAGGCTTCAAGGTTTTTCATAGGAAAAAGAAACAAAGGGTCTCTATCGATATTGATTCACAGTCTTGTGGACAATATATATAATCTCCAACTAAGTCTACCACTTCTCATGAATAGCAGATAGTCCAACATGTTGGAGGAATTCCAGAGAATAAAGAGGAAGACATCTTCCATGTCTTTAGTGAAATCAAAAGAAAGAATGAGGAATTGAAGTTGAATACTTACACCCAGTTCTAGAAGCATTCTTCCAACTCTTAAGCAAGGCTTATTTTAGTCTTTGACTTTGAGAAGGGGAAGATGCAAATGGCTTTCTTGCAGGCCCAAGTTCCTCAGCCCAAGACTACATCACAATATCATAAACATACTTCTTTTGAGTTCAATTTCCATAATGTGCATCCAATTGATCAAATTGAGATGCACAAACAAACTGGATAGATGATTTCTTCAACCTTGACAAACACTTCTATGAGTTTGTCAAAATTGTAGGTTACATTGGCCGACATTTATTCACAATTGAAGTTGGAGAAGGTCTCATCATTAGCAAAGGATACCAAGATTCAGTCCTTGGAAAATCTAGTGCTAAGGATGGGATATGAACCATCAAACATAAATGCTACAGAGGAGCTCATTAAGAAAAAGAACACTGAAGTTGCAGCACTAAAGAAACAGCTAAAACTACCAGCATCTGAGGATCCAATGGCCAAAGAAATCAAGGAGAAAGACACTCAAAAGTCAGACATGATGAAGCTCATCATAGAATAGTATTTGCAAAGAAAACAAATGGAGCAGAAGATGGAAAAAATGGTTAAGGAGAAGGAGGAAGCTATCAATAACATCCAAACTTCAACACATGTAGTTTCTCTTACAACAGTTCCCATCACCAGAGTTTCTACTAGAGCCACTGCATTAGAAACAAGTACAGTAGAAGGAGCTGAACCGCTCACTCAAGTTGTTCAGGACCTGTCTATCCAGACAGGAGAAATCAATAAATTGAAGGATGAACTCAAAGAATTACAACTCTTGAAGCCTATATCGGACATTACACACACATATGAAACAAACAGACTTAAAGACCAAGTGGAAGTGTTGAAGAAAGAACTCACAAATTCCTTCATAGAAAACATGTCGGCTTTAGAAAAATAAATTGTGTGGGAAGAAATGACAAAGGCAATCAAGGATATTTGGCCCTCCATTAAGATAATATTCAACCAGAAAGATCTTTTGGAGAAAGCTCAGGAAGCAGTGGAATCCATAAATAGGCAGCTAGAGGATATGCCAGAGACTACCTTTGATATAATCAAATTTTTGAATTCCAAGGATGACTATGAGCTTAAGGAGTTAAGGATGAGTGACAGAACTAAAACAATATTAGAAGTGAAGAAGATTATCACTAAGAGAAATCTCAACCTCCATCTATAAGAAAAGTGTAACAATGTTAACAACATGATTCAGAGATTCTCCAACAAAATTGAACCTTTGATCAACAAAGGTTTACCTTCTATGATGGTTATTAATGATAAATTGATGCCAATTGAGGATTATGTCAAAAAGTTAACAGAGATGGTCACCCATACAACTTCAATAGCCAATATCAAAGGATCAGCAACACCAACTCTTATAGTAAACACTTAGGGATTCTTTCTTCATCATGGATGAAATCAAGCATATATTTTTGGTAAAACCCACTTTTACTAAATATATTGAGATGGATGAAATCTATAGGAGGGTAACAAAGATAACTTTCCCAGATAAGAAACGTTGGAAAGAATTAACAGATTTACTGGATTGAGGATAGTGGAACAACATTCAGTTTTTGTGGAAATAGTCAGCCAACTCCAACCATTTTTCAACTTTTTCAACAATAGTCATCAAACAACGCAACACAAAAGCAGTGCCAGATCATTGGACCATTTTATTTTTGATTGTGTGAATAATCTCTTTTTGTAAAAGCAGTTCAAGATTTTTTCGTCCTGCTGTTGTATAAATAAATCTCTTCACTAGTTATTAAAGGGTTGCACCCTTGAAGAAGCATTTCTAGACATCTGATGTAATTAATATTTCTGGATCATTAATACGAAGCAAAGGATTCTAAATTCTATTTTTCACAGTTTGTGTTTCTTGTAAGTGTTTTCAGTTTCATTCATTATGTTTTTCTTCATATACTTGTGTCTTGCAGAGATAACCAGGTAGGAGTAATTGTATTTCAATCTATTCCTATAAGCTTTATAAAGTGGTAATCTATAAAGAAAATGAGTTAATGGACTGTTTGTTTAATTAATTCCCTCAAAATTAATAAATCATCAACATCTTTTGTAAGCTCATGTGTATTTTCTCAAACCTGTAAACATGGTTTAAAGGTTTTCATACTTATGATTATCTAGCTTTCAATTTGAAAACTGTGGCAATCATATTACTTTTTTTTTCTACTCATCATCATAAAAGCTATTTCAGTGTGTAAATATTTATAGCAGCCCTCTGTTGAGATATTGATATTATTCAAGAGGTTAGGCACATTATTTCTATATCTGTTTCATCCATTGGTCTCCCAAATTAAAAAAAAAACCCAAAAACATTTATCTTAGATGCTCTGGCATAATAGCTGACCATTATTACATCATAGGTACAACATAAGGAATGTTGGCTAGTCCTAAAAGCAAGAAATGAAAAAGTGCTCTCACAAGGAGCATAAGGTGGTCAACTAATCTATCCAAGAAGAAGCAAGTGAAGAAAGAGATCAAGCATGTGAAGAACACCATGATCACAAATAATCACTATCTAACAAAGATCCATTGAAGACATCTCCCTAAAGAAGGCAGGACAACTCTGACTAAGAAAGGAAAAGATTAAATGACCCTTGACACCTATAAAAGCCTTGGAGATATGAAAGGTGCAGATAACTAATTCTACTCTATGAATATTTCATGATGAAGAAGTCATCCAAAAAAAAAAAAAAAAAAAAAAAAAAAAAAAAAAAAAAACACCATTTAATGTTGAAACAATATCAGGATGAAGTCATGAAGGACTACCAGATCAAAGCATGGGAACAAGCAAGTACAAAGAAGCATCCGTGTGAAGAGTAGTCTGAAGCATAGACAAGATGAAAAGGAATAATCAAATGACAAGAGAACCTACTATGTGACAAGAAGGCCACTTTCCATGAAGGAAGCAATGACATCAAAAGAATAAAGGAAAGTGATCGATGGATGGTGCCCTATCAAGAAGAAAATTGAACAAAGACTTCATGACATCAAAGGAAGGAAGGAGATCAAACAGTTGGAGGACCCACAAAGATAAATTTTGAAATGAATAAACAAGTCCCTAGCTAAGACGGAGTTATAAAAAATTCCCAATTACAAAGGAACTTGGACAATTACCTTGTCAAAGGAAGTGATAGACACAACATTCTTGTCTTTACTTGGGAAGAAAGAATGGGAGGATTAGGTAATCATCTAGAACCTGATACTCTTTGAGGATGTGTAGGGCATCCAAGACAAGAGTAGTCAAGAGAACCTATATTCTTTTAGGGCTCGGAACGCAAGATAAGAATAGTCCTAGAAGGTCATAGTTAGTGAACACCCGGGTGGGTATGTACCTTGAGAGAAAATGACTAAGGTGTCTATAAGTCATTGATCTCATCGACATTGTGCTCTGATCTATTGAGGAATAGAATTTTTAGTCAAGGCCTTGCTGTGGAAACAATGTTGGTTACTATGATGCTATAATAGATGGATTCCCAATCTGGTTTCTCTTATGTGAATTCTTCAAGATTGAAACATATCCAAACACCTTGTAATGTTGTGTGAATACCTCCCTAGTTAAGAGGGAGCGTTGAAGGACATGTAACGAGGTTCGGTCTTCATAAATTTATTTTTTATATTTGTACCTATTCAAGAAAATAAATATTATTTTTACAATATATGTCAATGAGTTTCTTGCTCATTGGAATAGGTCCAGCACATATTAAGTGCTATAAGTGAGTCAATAAGTCAAAAGAAAATGATTGAATACCTTAAGGGAATGTTACACCATGTATGTTTATGTATTAGAGTCAAGAGAATACCTCCAAGCAAAGTCAACAAGTCTTCTCCATGCAACAACACCTACAAAAGAAGAAATTCAAATTATAAATGTCAAGTCAGCTTGCAGTCTTCTAGTCGGCCTAAAAGGAGGGACAATCCTTTATATATAGAGGTTGTCCACCCCATTAAAATGTGAAGAATTACCTTTGAAATCAACAAAGGTAGGAAGCTAAGTAAAAGGGTAAAGAAGGAAGAAGAAGTTGTTTCCAAGTGCAACGAAGAAGGTGAAGCCTAGACCAAAGTCATGAGGACCATTTCTAGGGAAGTTTCAGTCACACATGCGAGAAAAGGGAAGGTTTCCTACGGTCATAACAATAGTAGTATATCAACATCACATATCTCATCATTTGGGCTAGAAAGATAGGCCTAAAGGGCCTCCCACTCAAGCGAAGAAACAAGGAAGAAAATCAAAGGTAATAGGGTTGTTCTAAAGTCTATTACAGTCACACGTGGAAGGAGCAGGAGGTTTTCTATGTTGTCATAACAACCCTCCCATTACAGTCTTACAAGTTCATTGGTTGGTGAAGATAAGGAAGGGATCATCATAAGGAAAGGGTCTCATCAAAGGTGTCTCTTCTAGAGAAGGTGCAACAAGGTCTAACAACAATTGTAAGGAGGACAAGGTGTCGGGAAATGAAGTTTCGGAAGAAGGAAGTGTTGAGGAACAAAGTGAAGAATGGAGGAAGGACTTGACTTGTGCTTTGGGGACATTCTAGACAAGGCTCTAGGGTTTTTAAATTGATCAATAAGAAGCTTCAATAAGAGAAACTTACCAAAGGGTTTTCCTCTCAAGAGAAGAGAGGTTTTGGCCCTAGCAAAGAGACAACATCTTGTGTTCTTGTTCTTATGTTTTTGGTAGTAGTTTGATGAAGTATACACATGCATTAATAAGAAGAATAATATTAAGCTTAGAAGAAAAGTAAAAAAGACTTCACAAATTTTTATAAAGTCAAGAAGAATAAAATTACACCTAATTTACCTTGATTCTTCAACATATGTTAGGTTCTCACAATCTTGAAGGGATATATGAACTAGTTTGGTTCCATATTTTCAAGTATAATCCTTTCTTTTACATTTTTCCACTGGATGTGAGCTCATTCTTGAAGGAATTTTGGCATTTTCAAACTAATTCTCTTAATCTTCAAGGTAGGGCCTTATATTAGATAAATTATTCTTTTTGGGTTAATCTATCTTCATCATTTGAATCTGTTGTATCACATTTAGGATTAGAGAGAATATGTTATATAGATAAACATAGTTTCAAAGCCTTTTAATCTAATTATCAAGACATAGGTCATCTTTGGTTAGAAGTTTTCTCCCCGTCAGACTATTATGAGATTGAACACCTTCTTGTTCCCTTTGTGAATTCTATGAAGTTGATATTCTTTTTGGAACAATCACTCTTCTTGAATGCTTGTAACATCCATGGTGAAAATTCGATGTAATAAAAGTTAATGAAAGAAAAATAATAACCATGGTTGATGGGACATTTATTCCAAGTTGAATTTTGGGAAAGACATGCTAGTGTAAGTGTTCATTTGGTTTACTATGGCTAAGTAAATTAGCAAAGGAAATGGTTAAGGCTTTGGAAAGGTAAAAAGGATTTTTGGGCACATATATTTATGAAAACAATGGAAATTAGGAGAAAATGAAGGTGAAAGGTCACAGGTTGCATGTGAGGAGGAAAATGAAGGAAAATAATGAAAAGTGAAGAAAATAGAGACCTAATTGATAAAAAGGCTTATAAGGATCAGTTGGTACCTTTCAGTCAGTTCAGTTTTGGAGCCCTCTCATTATTCTCTCTCTCACACACTCTTGGACACAGAGTTTTCTAAGAGCACTTTGGCATTGGATCAAGAGAGGCAAAGAAGGCAAGAGGAAGGAAGGAGCAAGAAATCAAGAGTAGGATCAAGTAGCTAGAACAAGATTCTTTGTAGGTATCTATTTGCATGTGTGTTTTTATTTCTATATTTGGAATGTATGGTATTCCATGTGGTTCTTTGTT
This sequence comes from Pinus taeda, assembly GCA_000404065.3. Classification (NCBI taxonomy): domain Eukaryota; kingdom Viridiplantae; phylum Streptophyta; class Pinopsida; order Pinales; family Pinaceae; genus Pinus; species Pinus taeda. The sequence goes on from APFE031107143.1 coordinate 135,137, forward strand.
GTTATGGCATGGGCTTTTCCAGGTGTGATAGTTTTTT
>APFE031107143.1:163072-179629 GCA_000404065.3 Pinus taeda
TGCTAATCCCAATTTCTTTACAATTGCTTCAGAAATCAAATTTACTTGTGAGCCACTATCAAACAAAGTATCAATCTTTTGATGTTTGGAAACAACTCGAATATGGAAAAGCTCGTGTCCTTTTCTCTCATGTTCTTCTTCAATAATAGTTTGAGCAGAATTACTAGTATATGCTTTAGAATTCTTACCTTTTATACTCGTGGCTGCAATGATTGTTTCATCTCCCGAGTCTGACCCCAAATCTTTCTGAATAGCTGCAACAGTCTTCTTCTTCTTGCCCTCAGACTTCATAGGTCTCAGCTCTGGATGCAGAATCCAACAATGCTCATCATCATGCCCCTCCTTTTTACAGTGAGTGCATGAAGCTTTGCTTTTCTGTGCAGTGTTAGCCTTCATTACTTTCCACTGCTGCTTTCTTTTCTCCTTTCTCTTGCTTGCAGTGGGTTCGGATGGTCCCCCAACTTCTGGATTTCCACTCTTTCCTCTAGCCTCTAGATGAGTAGTTTGTATAGATACCTCATCTATACTAGTGGGATTAAACATGAGGATGGTATGCCTCATGTAGCTGTGTAGACCACCAATGTACTTCAAAAGAGTCTCTGGTGAGTCTAATGAGATCCCTAGAATCAATTTTCTCTTTCTAAATTCTTGAGTGTACCCTTGCACACTTTTGCCTTTCAACTGCCGAAGGGTTTGCCAACTCATCATGGCTTGTTGCAAGTAGGCCAATGGATAGAATTGCTTCTTGATGGCAAAAACAAATTCACTCCAGAGAGAGATAGTCTTACCATGCCTTTTCATGTCAGCTTGGGTTCTTCCTTCCCACCAAACCAAGGTAGTGCCTCCCAGGCGTAGGCTTGCCAGCTGAATTTTGCTCTTGTCTGAGTCGATGTTCTGCACTCTGAAATACACATAAATTTGTCTAATCCAATTGTCCAATTTTTCAGCATTTAGCTCTCCATCATATATAGGAAAGTCAAATTTAACATCTAGCTTGATCAAAGATGCTTTCTTATTATGCACAGGGCTATTAGGAGGTGTGAGAAAGTTTTCCTCTTTCCCTTTTCCTTTTGATTGGTCATGAGAATGAGATTCATCTTCTTCTTTATCTTGTTTAGAGCCTGATGAATCTTCATCCTTATGCTTTCTAAATTCCCTATACATTTGTTCTACCATAGACTTTATAGCTAGGAAGCTCTCTATGAATTGAGGGTTTGGCCCACAGAACCTTCCTCTGACATGGTCTTCCGAGGATAGACTCTCCCAATCTCAGGATTAGTTTTGAACAACTCTCCTTCTCCTAATTTGAGCTTTGATCTAGTGAGCATTCAACATCTAAACCAACACAAGCTTGTCTAACCTTATAGCCTAAAGCTCGGATACCACTTGATTTGATAATCACCCTATGAGTGATCCTAGTTAAGAATTATTAAATAAAGGTATTGCAAACCCATCTGTTGGTGTGTGTCTAGGTTATTTAAGAAATGGATCGATTAGATTGCAAATACATAGACACTTGAAATGGAAGACAACAGAGAAACACAGTAAGCAAGTATAAGAACACAGGAAATTAATAAGGAGTTCACCCTATGCTCCATGGCTATGTCTCTGGTCCAGCTTTCAATGGTTGCCTTCTTTTATTGTGTCTTAAAGCAGAGAATTACAAAGAAGGAGCCCAATATGAGTCTCATGTCACAAGATTGCCTGGTAGGGTGGTTCTTGGTTTCCCCAAGTCACTAGAGTACACAGACTCTTGTCCTTACCAACTTTTCAACCTCTCGGGTCTACAATGGAAGGAGCCCGATGTGGTGCTCGGTCCTGATAGATCCCACTCAGGGATGGCTCGAATTTCTCAAGCCCTCTAGTGCTCGATGTTACCTTTTGATTTCTATGTCCATTCTCTTTGTTCTTCTGTGTGTGTTCCTTCTGTTGGTCTGTGCATGGCTTTTAAAGCCACTCGAGCTCATGGTTGTTCAATTCCTCTTCCAACTCCGTCGAATCGCTTGCTACAGCTTCGCTTGGAGTTCCCTGTCTCAGCGTCATCATCAGACTCATAGGGAGTGGCCACTTGTCCTCTTGTGAACTGTGCCAGCTTGCTTCGTCGGTCCGGTTCGGTTCTTCAGTTATGTCATGGAGCGAGTCATCCGCCACCTTGGTGGTCAAATCAGACCTCAAATTCTTTTAGATCACAGCTTAATCTCTCGTTAAATCCGGTCTTACCATTAGGTGTGATATCAGCCGTTAGATCTGGATCCCCCAGATCCAACGCCATCCGCTCATTTCATGCGGTTGACTTGCTCGACCGTTAGCGCGCGATGTGCAACATTTTTCTCTCTCCATTGCTTACCACGCGCCGGGCGTTGAGTGCGATCGCTCCGTTTGTTTACCTCCCAAGGATGCCCCCAATGAATACCATCAGTTTTTAGAGTGTGGGTCTCACCTTAGCCTTTAACCTTTTTCCCCATGATTTTCCTCGCTCCCATGCGACCAATTGCTCCGAGCCCCTCCTTTTTGAAGGTTTTTGCCCAGCGATGCGCGCATCAAAAACTCCCTCTGTTTCCTGATTCGGGCTTCCCAGGGGCTAATTTCGCCTCCTGTGTTGTCTCCATGGGCCTCGATCAGTGCGCTTTGACCGAGGTCCTCGTCGTTCCACACTGGCTACTAACTGCCACTGGTTTAGAGGTGCTTTTGATCGCTGCTCTCAATTCTTTGAAGTTTGTCCCAACCTGGTATAGCCATGGTTCTTTTGATTATTCTTTATGGATCCAATTTAGATCAGCTTGTTACCTATAAACTTCTTTAAACATGAAACATGGAAAACTAGGTGCACTCGGCAAGCTGCAGGAAGCTCCAATTTGTATGCCATAGAACCAATCTTTTGTGACACCTTGTATGGACCATAAAACTTTGGTGATAATTTATTATCTTTCTTAGATTGCTTGAGGGACATTTTTTTATATGGTTGTAGCCGTAGGAATACTCAGTCACCTACATTAAAGCATCTTTCGTTGCAATGTTGATCTGCCTGTTGTTTCATTCTATTCTGCGCCAACGTGAGGTTATCCTTGAAGAGTTGGAGAACTTGTTGTTGATGCTCGATGTGATGTTCCACTATTTGAACCTTAGAATTTTCTCTTAAATATGATGTGATGGATCGTGGATGATATCCATGAAGTTCCATAAATGGGTTCATTTTTGTTGCAGTATGGAAGGAAGTGTTATACCACGATTCAGCCAGAGGAAACGATTTGACCTGTTGTGTCTGTTTCTTAGATATAAAGCAACGAAGATATCCTTCCAAACACTTGTTTAATATCTCAGGTTTCCCATCAGATTGAGGATGATAAGATGAGCTATGAGCTACCTAAGTACTGAGAAAGGAAAATAATTCTGTCCAAAAATTTCCAGTGACAATGGGATCTCTGTCACTTACAATAATCTTTGGGTTTCCATATAGCTTTTGAATTGTTTCCATAAATGTAGTAGAAATTGTACAGGCTTTAAAAGGATGTGATAATGCACAAAAGTATGCATACTTGGTAATTCTGTCAACTACCACCATGATGACACTCTTTCCTTCAGACTTGGGTAAACCTGTGATAAAATCCATTGAAACCTCCTCCCAACATTGGCTTGGAATGGATAAAGGTTGTAATAGACCTGGGGTCTTAATTGTTTCAACTTTATTTTGTTGTCAAACCAAACATTTTGCCACAAACTTTTGAATATCCGATTTAAGGCCATCCCAAAGAAACTCCTTCTTAATCCTGTGGTATGTTTTTAAAAATCCTGAGTGCCCTCCTAAGGGAGAAGTGTGCAATTCCATAAGAATCTTTTGTTTTAGTTAGGAATTCTTATATAGTTATAACCGATCTTTGTACCATAACGAATCCATTTTGTAGCTAAATGTATCAGATGTACTAGGATCTTGTTTTAACTTTTGAATGAGTGCCCACACTTCTTCGTCATTCTTCCATTCATCCCTTGCCTTGTTTATCCAATCTAGTTGGATAATAGAAATGGCGCACAATAATGCTTCTACATCCTCATCCTTTCTTGAGAGTGTATCTGCCACAACATTTTGCTTCCCTTTTTATAGATGATTTCAAAGTCATAACCCAACATATTTGTGACCCATTTTTGTTGCTCTTTAGAGGATAATATTTGCTCTAAAAAGTATTTAAGACTATCATGATCCATTTTTACCTTGAAATATCTTCCCATTAGGTAGGGTTGTCATTTCTTAAGTGCATGTAGTATTGCCAACATTTCATTCTCATAAATATCTTTATGTAAATACCTTCCTTTGATTGGACGACTTTCGAAAGCAATGGGTCTTTCATCTTGCATTAAAACAACACCAATTCCATTTCCTAAAGCATCACATTCCATAATAAAGGTTTTTGTGAAGTCTGGGGTAGCTAAGGCCGGTGCTTGGAACATTGCTTCTTTAAGATGTTTGAAGGCCTTTGTTGCTTCTGGAGTCCATGATAATGCATCTTTCTTCAATAATGTTGTTAGAGGTGCTGCTATTATCCCATAATTCTTAACAAACTTGCGATAATACCCTGTCAACCCGAGAAATCCTTGCAGATGCTTTAGGGATGTGGGGATTTTCCATTCCTTAATGGATTTAATTTTGCTAGGGTCTACCTTAACACCTTCATGAGATACCATATGACCCAAAAATTCCACCTCTTGTACTCCAAAGAAACATTTGGAGCTTTTTGCATATAATTGTTTCTCCTCCAATAGTTTGAGCACCCTATCAACATGTTGAACATGATCCTTCCAAGATTTGTTGTAGATTAGTATATCATCAAAAAATACTAACACAAATTTTCTAAGGTTGAAATGGAATTCATCAAACCTTCCAAATGTAGAAGTGCATTGGTAAGGGACCAAAAGACAAACCAAAAAAAGCATAGTACCTATGAGTTCTAAATTGTTGTTTTCGGATGTCTTCATCTTCATTTCCTCATGTTTGATATATATTGAACGAATATCCACTTGGTGAAGTAAATGAAATCCATGCAATTCATCCAATAATTCATCAAATGACCAGGAATGGGAAATTTATCTTAATAGTGAGCTTGTTGAGCTCCCTATAATCCAGAACACATGCACTATGATCCATTCCTTCTTGGTGCAACAATACTACTGAGTAGAGAAGAACTTTGACTAGTGAAAATATACGCAGCCTCTAGCATTTTTTCAACCATACGTTCAATTTCACTCTTTTGGGCATAGGGATATCTATATGGCTTGATGTTTGGAGAAAAACTTCCTGGAATCAAATGAATAGCATGATCATGGTCACGAATAGGTGGGAGGCCTTTGGGAGTCTCAAATACCTTGGAATGATTGTCCAAGACTTTGTGGAGATTTGGAGAAATAGATGATTTCAATGCGGGAACCTCTTGCAAACATAATTGTTCAATTATGCCTCATTTTTCCTTGTTTAGAAGCTTTGTCATATCGTTAGAGATGATTATCTTTTCCAGTTTCCCTGTAATACCCCTTAATTTAACTTCCTTTCCTTCTGCACAAAATTTCATGAAAATTTATTGAAAATTAAAAGCTATTGTACCCAAATATTGTAGCCATTGGACTCCTAGTACAACATTAGCACCACCCATTGGAATGGAAAGCATGGGGCTATTCAATACATATTCTCCCATGGATAGTTTGATATTATGGAACTTTCCAGAGCAATTTATGGTTCCTCCACTTGCAACCATCACTTGACACTCTGGTGCTAGATATAGGAAGCAGTTCAATTCCTTGGCTATCTTACAATGAATAAAATATGGGTACTTCCTGAATTAATCAACACTATTAACTTTTTATTCTTGATATGTCCTTCTATCTTGATAGTTTGAGGAGTGGCAATTCCAGCCAATGCATTACAAGATATGGTCAGATTCATTTCTTCTTTATCTAGGGTTTTTCCTAGAGTATATCCTCTTCTTTTGACCTTTCTTTCTCCTTTTATTCTTCCTCTTCACAATCTATGTAGAATAATTTCTTCTCAGCACACTTATGACCTTTAGTGTATTAGCTATCACAACTGTAACAAAGCCCTTTTGCTCTTTTTTCTTCCAATTGTTGTGGTGTCAACCTTATAGGTTGTAGAAGACTAGGGGCAACAACACTTCCATCTTTATAGTTGTGAGTGGTATGATTCTTGGTTTCCATAATTTTGCTTTCCATTTTCTTGCTAACCTAAATGCCTTCTCCTGAATCAGGTTCCCAAAGGCGAACCTCATGTTTGATATTATCCTTTAAATTCCCTATGAACACATCAATCCTATGCTCTGGAATATCTTTTACCCTCATGTTCAATATTTGAAAGTCCTTAATGTGCTCCATCATTGAACCCTTTTGTTTGATATTTATCAATTGGCTAAAAAACGTGTTGCTCTTGGTATTCTAATAATGTGCTATCATTTCCTCGGTCAAAATTGACCACGTGACAAGTGGTTTACGAGAACAAAGCTCTTTATACCATAAAAATTGATTTGGTTCGAAATAATTAGATGCAATACATACCTTCGGTAACAGTGGTACACCATGTAGATCAAAATATTTCTCCATCTGTAGTATCCAATTTACCATATCCTTTCCATCAAACTTCCTCATCTTTCTTTTTCTTGATTTTAGGAGCCCAATCTTGAAACGACTGTAACTCTGTAATTTCAGGTCTTTAAGTTATGAAATTTTGGCCTATAATAGTCCTCTGAGTCCTCTTTCTAACTCCATAAGTCTGATTGCAATTGGGTTCCTGAAGAAAGATTTATTCCCAATCTCTCGCGATGACCTAGTTATAGAATAGTTCAGTAGAGTGAACTTGTACGACGTGCCACGTGTCACAATTTTGGCCTGTAATAGTCCTCTGAGTCCTCTTTCTAACTCCATAAGTCTGATTGCAATTGGGTTCCCGAAGAAAGATTTATTCCCAATCTCTCGCGATGACCTAGTTATAGAATAGTTCAGTACAGTGAACTTATACGACCTGCCACGTGTCACAATTTCAACCTTAGGTTTTGAAAATTATACCCAAACAAAATATAGTCTGTCCTCTTTTTGTAACTTCTTATGAAATTTCAATCTGATGCTCAGAGAGAAATTTATGATGGTTTTCCCAAGGTCACCTGTTTAGGATGTAATTCGAGAGTCTACAAAAACCCTAACTTCCTCAAATCATATATTTGAAAATATAGTGAGCCAAGATTTGCAATTCGGACCCAAGTTTCACACTGCTTTCTTCTCAAATGTGTTTTTTTTAGCTTCTGAAACTTCGTAGAGAAAACTTTATAGCGAAAATTCCACGATGACTTGTTTTAGATGAAATTCTAGAGCTTGCAAAAATCCTAACTTCCTAATATCCTATCTCTGAAACTATAGTGAGACAAGCTATGAAATTTGGACCCGAGGTTCAACATGATTCCATCTCAAATGGGGTTTTTTTTCGCATCTGAAACATCGTAGAAAAAAATTTGTAGTGAAAATTCCACGATGACCTGTTTGGAGCAGTGAAACCTTATAATCAAACGCTCTGATACCAAATGTTATGAAACCAGCTCACAAAAAGATAGAAAAGATAGATCAACGCCTTAGAATTCAGCCTCTTCGAGTTGGAAACCTCCTTTACATTATAGAAATGAACAATTCTCAGATGATACAAATGACTAAACCTCCCTTCTATATATAGGAGTCTAAGAGGACACAATATAATCAAGCCGACATAACAGTAATAACATAAGGGCACAACAATAACAATAGAGGGTTTCTATGGGACACACTAATAACAATATGGGGATAATAGGGGCACAATAATAACAATAAGGGCTACAATGAAAATAGTAATGGGGGAATCACTATTATTATAGGGACCTAACAGTGTAGGAAGGTAATATATATTCTTGCATATATTTCCTCAAGCTTCATTGAAAATGAGCGAAGCCAAAAGGCCCAACCTATCACTTTATTTTTTTCTTAAACCGCTTATGCTTCCAATGCTTCTTTAACGGATGAATCCCCCAACTGGGTCAACCCAATCTATGGTCAGGTGGTACATGAAAGTCCCTGACTTGGTTGGATTTTCATTAGTTAATGATATCTATTTTTCTTATTATAATCTATGAGCATTTATACTTGTTATTATGTGGCGTTGATGGTTGTTCTATCAACGTTAATATTCTAGATATAAGTTGGTTATAAGCATGGTAATATAACATGTTCTAGATATGGCTCTTTATGTTTTGATACTTACTTGATGGTTAACGAATGCATGGGCTAACAAGTGTTATTGCAGCTATTAAGATAGGGCACTAGAACTTCTTGATGATTCTCATATAAGTTTGAAATTCCTATTATCATATATGTATTCATGACTTATAACTTAGATGTACACCATGTGTTTGAATAAATGATTTTCATGGTTAGGTCCAGTTACATCAAGTCCTTCTTCAAGTTTTGTATGAATATAATTGTCATTAAGTCATTTACCATTCTAGAAAGTCTTAGGCAGTTCTGGGCAGGGGTCTATAGGTTGGCTTGGAATTTAGGTCACAACCGCATGGAGCAAGGCTTGTGAGTGTGGTTGGAGGCCTTCAACCGCATGCAAGCAGTGTCATGGGTGTGGTTGGGAGTCTAGGTCAATGAATGAAGGTTCCAGCTCATGGATTGACCACTTAGGGTGTTTCTCCATGTTATCACCTAAAAAATGATCACCCGGTCATTTCTAACAAGGTGGATCGAAATACACCATGTAGGATTAAATTTACCATAGTAAAATCACTTTCACCATAGGAAATAATTTAGTAAACCATTTTTATTGAATTATTTCTATTTAAAATAGAAAAACCCATTGAGAATAATTAAACAAATCATTATTTATTTATTTTTCTCTAGAAATAATTATTAAATCTCTATTTGATCATTATTTCTTAACACATTTGACTAAATCACCTTGGAATAATTAAATAATTTACTATTTATTTATTATTCCTTATTCTTATTTTTGGAATAATTGTTAAACCATTATTTAATAATTATTTCAAATTAACACTTTTCTTAATCCTTGCAAAGTGATTAATAAATCATTTTATTTGTTAATTGCTTCAACCATTTTATAAATAAAGATATTTGGCCATTTTGAATATGTTTTCTCTCTCCCAAAAATATAATAAAGTATTCCTAACAGTTAGACTTTTATTTGGTCAATAATATTTTATTAATTTCCAAATCCTAATTGAGCCCAATATTTTTTTTATAAATAAGAGGGTTTTCCATTCATTCTTTACCATGATCATTATCATCGTCACCATTATCGCCTAATAACATTTGAGCTCCCACTTGAGTTTCATCTTACTTTTGGTCTTTTCTACATTTAGAGAGAGAGAAACAAATCATTGAAGAAAAAGGGCATCAAAGGACCCATCACACAAAGGGGGATTTGCATACCCTTGTCTTAAACCTCCTTCACCGGGTGTTTTCTAATAAAAAGGTTATTCATTTAAAATCTTCTTCTATTGGGTTATTGCATCAGTTGTTTCTTGTTTCTCTACGTTTTGGATTACATATGATCTTTCTGCTATAGGATTTCTCCTCTTGTCATTGCAGATCTGATGCATAAGCAGCCATATCTTTCTGTTAGGGTCACTTGTCACCAATGACTTAAGTGAAGTATTTTTGTACACCCTTCTGAAATATTTACACTAATAATTGGCTAATCCACTGATGTAATAATTCAGATCCTTGGTGATTGTCGTTTTAGTGTTCTTTGGTCTTTTTCTAGATATTTTTAGCCTCTCAATTTCTATTTTTAGATCCACCTTTTTTTCCTGGAAAATTTTTGGGTTTTTGTCGGTTTTCTGTATCTTTCTATAGGTCACAGGTACCAGCTAAGAAGGAGATGACACAATCTGGGTGAAATCTGTCGAGCGATAGTTACAGAAGAAAAAAACACATTTTTTGGCCCATTATTTGCATTCTTGAATGCACTTTTTAACCCATTTTTTATATTCCAATGCACTTTTCATTTCAGAATTTGCATTCTCTCATTTTTCAGAAATTATTTAAGAATTTTTAATATTTGTCGATTGTGTTGGGTGTGTACTGGGAAGTGTTTGTATTATTTCCCAAGACACCCCTAGGCTTATATTCTCTTAGTAATTTCTCATTTAGGAAGAAAAAAGCCCCCTAGGATTTAAGAGTACACCTCCATCATTTAGGAAGAGATTTGCTGAGTTGAGGAGTCTAGGGCACAACACTTTCAACCACTAATTTCTAGGGCTTTTTCCACTATTTTAAAACCCTCTTGGATAGGTTTCTTTATCATTTTACTCCCTTTAGAGTTTAGTGTTTCCTTCCCCCTTTAGGATCCCCTTGTTTTTCCTAGGTTTTTGGAGCTTCTTGCCTATCCTTTGTAGCATTTTTCACCTTTGATTTGTGTTATTTGTCTACACCATTTACAATAGATTAGTGCCTTTAGATCAAAATCCCTTAGACATTATATCCTTTGGCCATGAGTGTGTATTTGATTAGATTGTTTTCCACCTCATTTTTATCCCCTTGGTAGCCTTCTTGGGTGGGGGTTTGTGTTCTTGGATTTTCTATTCATTCTACGATCCATTTTCAACATTGTTTAGAGTTTTTCAACACTTTATTTTTAGCAGCACATCGCATCATAAAACATGCTCAATTAACTCATCAACTTGACACATCATTTTCACACACACCCTAAGAAAATGTGAGCTTGGTTAACACCTCTAACTGAAGACTTGAAACATTGCACCTTAATAATTCAACACATATAGATTAAGCCCACTTGGGCACCAGGGGAAAAACAATCTATGTGCTTAGGTGTAGGATCAGTGGGATAGGATTTCAATAACACCCATCAATCACTTACATTGAGACATAGAAGTTACCATATTAGGGAGCTTAAAATCCTTCACCATCCCACGGTCCAAAGGAGGCATGTGTCAGAAACCCGATGCAGGGGGGTTAGGCTAGGTCATCGTGTGAGTAGTTCTCCTTGGGGCTACCCAACCCATGGCATGGAATCTCTTGTAGTGGATGATCATCAAGAAGTTCAAGACTCGACCATCCCCATGGGACGAAGGTAATCATAGTGACCAATCATAGGAAAACACCCATTAGGTTTGGCTGTGGGAAGCAGATTGTTCTCTACCCCACCTTTCTCTAAACAACTCTGCTTGCGGGGATCATCAAGTAAGAATTCTTTTGGAAGGCCATCTGAAACAATAGATTTATGACTTGTTTGAGGATTTAGATCACCTATAGGTTATAGGTAATATTCCTTTGATAGGAAGAATTTTCTTGAATTAGAGTAACATATTAATATAGTTAGTTTACACTTGGCACCACTGCACTAGGTGTTTTCTTGCTATTTATTTCTCTTTTTTTCTAACATCACCTTTTAGTCTATTAAATCATATTTTTCTTAACATCATCATGCCCATTTAGCATCCTTTACGGAGAATTCATGGCCTTCACCCCCAGTTTCCTTTAGGACATCTTACTCCTCCCCTTCGAGTTAAAGTTCATCCTCCTAGTCCTCCATTGAGTCCTCATTTTGACTCTATTTTGGTTGATTCTTTTAGTTATTCCTTTGATTTTCATCTTCCTAACCCCATACTACCACCATGTAAGGCACCAATGTAGGTGCGAGAAACCAAAGTGCTAAACAAGGTAACCCTGGAGGGGGAACCTCTACCATTATGGTCATTAATCCTCCATTTATTCCCTATATGGTTGGATTGTGCCTCCTTTATTTCAGGCAGCTCATGAACGATCCTCGTCTCCATGACCCCAGTTGGCCTTCTATGCCTACCAATCTTCCTTCCGACATCCCCAAGTTTGAAGGTAATCTTGGATAAGATCCCAAAAATCATGTTTGCTTATTTCATATGTGGTGTTCATCTAATTCCATCACTGAAGACTCCATTCATATTAATCTTTTCCAATTCACCCTTACTAGAGTTGTTTCCAAGTGGTATGTGGACCAAACACATGCCTCCCATTCCACCTTCATGACCCTTGCCAAAGATCTTATGTCATACTTCCAGTTACCCCTCGAATATGACATTGGTACCGAACTCTTGACCTCTTCTAGTCAAAATTCAGCCAACCACCTATCTGACCATGTTCAGTAATGGCGTAGAAGGAGGAGCAAGTGTACGGCTCCTTAATTTGAATATTTTGTTTATATGTATTGGTTCCTTGGATCACTTTTGTCCCCCATTGGTAAATATGTCTCCTCCCACTTCCCCCAGTCTAAGGAACAAGCGCTCCAAGTAGCTTTGAAATGTGACATGATCTATGCACAATCAAGATATGTTTATATTGTCCTTCCCAATCTGCCTCAGCCTGGTTCTACTAATGCATCGGGGGCATCTCATGTTACTGATGGTGTTTAGTCAATTTAGTGTCCTAAATTATTTTCATAACTTATCAACTGAGGTTTGTAAACTAATGAACTATGGTGCACTATATATGCTTAGTTGACCTTTCTCTTACTTCGTTGTTTTGTATTTTGTGTTTGTTTTCAGGGGTTTATGTTCTTTTATGTCTTAGAATGTACAACCTAAAAATATGAGAAAAATTAAGTGGATCTAATGAATTTTAAAGGAAAATAAATGTTCCTAAGTTAATCTAATTTCCTAAAAATGGACCAAGAACTGTTAGCTATTTAGAACCTAATAAGAAAACAGAGCATCTATCTTATCTCATCATTAGTCCTAATCCATGGATCTAATTCTTAAAACCAAGAATGAAATTGATGCATAAGGTAACTCAGTAATTGCATTCATTAAACATTCAACCATTCAATTTTGGAATATGATTAAATCAATCTCCTTGAAATGATTTTTTGGAATATCAATGATGCAACTAAGGATCTGAAAGAAAAAGGTAAAAGCATGTAAAACTAACAATGTACTAAGTAAATTCAATCATTGTGTGAATTAGACATTTAACCATTTAGTTTAGGATCATCATCATCTTGAAATGGCTTTTGAAAACATCCATTAACACAATTAATTGACAATTCCGTTCTAAGAGAATGAATGACAAAATAGTAAGAAAACTAAGCAATTGTGTATTCTTGTTACTTCAATCTTAATTTAGTTTGGGAACAAAGTCATTTTTCTCCACGAAATATCTTAGAAAAACAAGGCTGCACAATTGTGATTTTATCCTTACACTATTGGTTAAAAACTGAAATGAAATATCATTCTAAATTAGAAAATAGATTTGCTGAAAACAGAGTAATAGAAATTAAACTGAAAACAACAAATGAAAAACCTCCTTTAGTGCAGGGGCCCTCTGCAACTAATGTGGCTAGAATGCTAGCTAGTTAAGGATGCACTTTAAATGATCATTGACAACACGAAGTTTATATTATGAACAAAACAAAGTCTGAATACAGAGTATCAGCAAAACGCCTGAACTTAACGTAATTCCTTCTAACTTCTAAGTACTTCTCGGTTCCATGCAACTGATATTTATAGGAAAATAACATAACTGTTTATGAGATAAACTTGCTACAGGTGGCTAATTCGAATAAAATCTAAAATGACTGTTTATGAGAAAAACTTGCTACAGGTGGCTTAATTTGAATTGTAATAGGATTGTTTAAACTTCTGATCAGCTACAGGTGGCTAATTTGAATTAAATCTATAACAGAATTGTTAGACTCTTGATTTGCTACGAAAGAGTAAATCAAGAGCCCTACTGCTTCCGGATAATGTATTTTGACTCCATATTTGACCATGACCTTAGGATTGCTTTTCCATCGATCTGTACTGAGTGAATTTAGAATCCATGTGGAGATTATTCTAGAAATTCCCATGTGGCCCAATTCTTCATTTGACACCTGGAACCTGCCAAACCATGAGAGTACCTATGGAATCCACAGTTAGCTGCAAAATAGGCTATGTTTTGTAGCTAATTTGCAAAAATCTATTCAAATAGCAAGAACACAAAAATATAATATGATGATCATCTTAATGCTTTCCTTGAGACAAAACCTAGAATTTATCATTGATTGGATTTGTAGTCTTCTGAGAAAGTGAGAAAAGAAATGGTGAAAGTAGAGGGTAATTCTGAGGTTCAACATACCCCCATTGCAAAATCATTGCATGTCCTCATGCAATTTGCCAAAAATGTGAGTTTTTCCTTCCTAATGCATTTTCTCAAACACCTGTGCTAGTACATCCAATTTCCTTCTTTTGCTCTTCTTTAAAGTGACTGTCATTCTGGGATTTCTCATAAGAAGCTTGTACTTAAGGTTAATGACTGTTATGTTCAAAAACTTATTATTTCTTTTCAATTTCCTATTTTTCTTATACCACAGTCCTAGATGCAGAATGGTATTATCGTGAATTGCCTTGTCCAATTTATTTTGTTCCTTCAAGGTTTCATTCTCCTATTTGATATGTCTGTTCAATATCTCTAATTCATAAATTTCCTATTTGAGAGTATCAATTAGAGGTTCTTGTGGATTGTCAGAAGGTTCTAGGTTCATTGTGGCACCTCTCTTCTCCATCGATTCCATATAATCATATATTTGTTGTTGCACTGGGTCTATGCTTGGAGATCTTCTACTTGGGCTACCTTCAAAATGATGAACATGAGAATTTTGAGTATTGTGTGTACAAGAGATGTTAACAGGATATGTTTCTGGGGTTTCCTCATCTAAATTTCTAAACTCTATCCCTTTTGATGATGTTTTGTTTACCAAACCTCGGAGTCTAGAGCTTCTTCTAAGTTGTGGAGGACTTACATTATCCTCATTCGTAACCTGTTTCTCCTTTCTTATCTTCCCTCTTGCCTTGATTTACTTCCTAATTCTTATCAGTTCTTCAAAGATTAAATTTTCATTATCTTTCTGTAATGAAGACTCAGGTTTGTTTTCAATAGTTATACGAGTCTTCTTTCTTCTACTTCTTCTGACATTATCTTCTTTAGGTGACTTTGGTGCTTCTTGGAAATGGTTTCTAATAAGGAAATTCTCCCAGGTATCTCTTATGTTTTTTAAATCAAACTCAACCAATACCTTTATTAGCCCATGATGATACATGGTTGTATCTATGAACTCTATTTTATTTTGCACATTTGAGGCCATCCTTCTTAAACTATTTAGCAGGAAGAAAGGAAGATTTATTTCTCCATTTTCTAAGAAATTCATCAGTAAACAAATATGGTAGACATACATGCAACCAAATCTCCCCTCAGAGTTGATAAATTTATGTAATATCAAGAGCATGTTCCTCCACTTACTTTTAAAAGATGAAATGGGAATTCCTTTTCTAAAAACAAAGACATCCATACCTGAGTTTTTGAGTATTACTTTCCATGATTCATTGTGGAACTCACTATTCTTGAACCATCTTTCACCATGCCTTGGAAGTTCTGTATCCTCAGTTATGAATGACTTAGTTACTGCAAACTTGATACCTCCAATTTCTACCTCTGTGCCATCAAAAGATCGAGCAAAGGATTTTGTAATCTCCTTATGAAAACCATCAAATTTCTCAATGAATTTAAGCCATCCAGCTTTCTGCAACATTTCTTTGAGCTATGGGTATCCTTCCATGTACTTTTCTCCTACCGGTTCTGATCTAACAATTAGCCCCATGCCTTCTACTATGCGGAGTTCTCAACCTTCAGAATTACCCTTACTGGTTTTATGAAATGGATTGACTATGAATATGGTGAAAGGAACTGCGGGTTTGTATGAAATAAGTAGATGGTAGGGGTTTTGGAGAAACGTATACAAGTATGTCACGTCATAGTCATGACCGTTAATGACAAAGAGGGAGTTAATTATGGATCATTATGTGACAAAATATGGAGGATGTGGTGGATATGTAGTATGATGGAGATTGCAATCAAATCAAATGATGGTTCGTCAAGGAAACATATGAATATCCATATTATATATGCTTTATGTTTTAACTTGCTATTTAAAATAAATTTTTGCACTTTACCTTTTAGAACTTAACCTTTTCATTTGTTGTTTTTTTTGATGTTGATCCATAAGTACCCTTTTAGCATATTAATCTTCAAAACATGATTCTTCAATTCTCTGCAATCATCATTTGTTTGGAAGCTGTATAATTATATCAGAGCTGCTGAATGAGATCTGGCTATAGAATCAAATTAGCTGCAGAATGGAATCAGCTGCAGAACATGATAAAAATGAAGTATGGCTATGGAACATGAACGTGAAATGAAATGGAAATGGAATATGACAATGAAAGGGAATGAAATTGAAGTGAGATGGAATGAAATTGTAAAATAAAATGAAATTGGGGTGAGATGGAATGAAATGAAATGAATTTGCAGATTAGCAACTGCAAGTGAATGTAGCTTTATGTCACTACTTATTACAGAAAGAGAATGGAAAATATAGGATGTCAAAAATCTCTGATTTTCACCTTGTATTCCTTGTATAAGTATGCCAATCAATAATTGGTTTCATACTTATACATTTTATTATTATTATTATTATGTTATATATAT
>APFE031107143.1:179639-190869 GCA_000404065.3 Pinus taeda
ATATATATATAGGAAAAATAAAAGCTATGTTAGTGAAGAAGAAGAATTCTTCTTCACCAACTTCATTTTAGTGTTATCTTGACAAAATCCTATCTTGAAATTGGCTTATGATATATCTTCAACTGATGGCCATTCACAAGAAGAGGTAACTTTCTTTCATCTATTGTCCTTATTCTCACCACTCCATTATTAAAGACTTCCTCAATCTCATATGGTCCAAGCCAATGAGTCTGAAACTTTCCTTGAAAATCTTTGAACTTTGAATCGAACAAAAGTGCCCAATCCCCTGCTTGAAACTTATTCTCCTTGATATACTTATCATGCCATTTAGCCCTTTGCTGTTGGACTAAACTGATTCTTTGAACTGCATATTTTCTAAATCAAGCTCATTGAGTTGCTCCAATCTATGTTTCTGTGCTTCTGATAAATCCAGTCCCAATTGCACTGTCATCTTGAAGGTTCTGATTTGAAACTCTATAGGGAACAAGACTTGCTTTCCATAAACAAGCTCATAGGGAGTATGTCCTGTTATGTTCCTCCATGTAGTTATGTAGGCCCACAAAGCTTCAGGAAGCCTTTATGCCCAATCTCTTATGTGTAGATGTACAGTCTTAGTGATAATTCCTTCAATCACCTTATTGGTAGATTCAACTTGACCATTTTCTTGTGGATGATAAGGAGTATAATTCCTATGTTTGATCTTGTAATCTTCCACAAGCTTTTCCACCATTTTAGATGTAAATTGAGATCCCTGATCTATCAAAATTTCTCTTGGAACACCAAAACGAGTGAATATGTCCTAAAAAAGAAAATTAGATTTTTCATTAACAAAAGGTAATGCTTTAGCCTCTACCCATTTAGTGACATAATCAGTGCATACCAAAATATACTTCTTTTGTTTAGATGGAGGATTAATTGGTCCAATAAAATCCAAGGCCCATTTTTCAAAAGTTTTAATGAGTACCTGAGTTTGTAGCGGCATTTCATCTGAAGGAGTAGGTTTCCCTACCCTTTGGCAACTATCACACCTTTTGACATATTCTTTGGCATCTCTGAAGACGGAGGGCCAATAATACCCTAAATGAAGGATTTTATAGGTTGTCCTCTTATCTGCAAAGTGTCCACCATAAGGTTCATCATGACATGCCTTAAGAATTTCAGGCATTTCATCTTCTCGAACACATCTTCTGATCATGAGATCTGGACCTGTTTTATACAATTCATTAGTAATCCATGAGTAACTTGCACTTGTTTGAATGATTTTTCTTTTCTCCTCAGGAAACAAATTGGAAGGTAATTTCCCTGTGACTAAGTAATTGGCAATATCTGCAAACCAAGGGATCTGAGTAGTTACTACAAAAATATATTCATCAAGAAATTTATCTTCAACTGGAGTGTCATCTTCGATATTTTGAATTCTAGACAAGAAATTAGCAATTGTGTTTTGTTTTCCATGTTTATCTAGGACAGGGATGTTGAATTCTTGTAGGAGTAATAACCATATTGTAACAATGGCATTAGCAATAGGTCTATTTATTAAGTACCTAATTTCATAGTGATCTATATGAACAAAGGTTTCATAGCCTATTATGTAATGTCTGAACTTGTTAATAGCAACAACTAAGAATTCCTTTTCAGTTACAGTGTAATTTAACTCAGTGGGAGTCAAATTCTTGCTTGTGTAATAGATGGCATAGGGGATCAAATCTTTGTCCTAATACAACTCCCAGAGTTGTATCTAAAGCATCTGTTGAAATGTTAAAAGGTAGTTTCCAATTTGGGCCTCTTAAGATGGGTGCTTCAGAAATTTTTGCTTTTAAAGTGTCAAATGCCAACTGGCAATCAAGATTCCAATTGAATTCACAATATTTTGTGAGTAATTTGAAGAGTGAGGATGCTAGTTTGGTGAAATATTCTATAAACCTTCTATAGTATCCTGTGAATCCTAGAAAACTTCTAACATCCTTTTGACAACTTGGAATTGATAATTTAGAGAGGGCTTCAACTTTAGATTTATCAACCTTAATTCCATCTCCTAAAATGTGATGTCCTAAAATAATCCTTTCTGTAAACATCATAAAAAAAATTCATGGCTTAGTGAAAGGTTTGCTTCCTTACATATTTTAAGAACTTTTTCCAAATTTCCTAAAGCTTCATCAAATGTATTCCCATAAACTGTAATCATCCATATACACCTCTACACAATCATGTATTATATCAGAAAAAACTCCTAGTACTTCTCTTTGGAATGTTGCAGGTGCATTGCACAATCCAAGTAGGAGTACTTGGTAGGCATAAGTTCCCCATGGAGAGGTGAATGTGGTTTTATATTGATCTTCAGATGCTACCTGAATTCAATTGTAACCACTAAAACCATCCAAAAATGAGAAATACTTCTTACCTGCTAATGTATCTAACACTTGATCTATAAAGGGCAAAGGAAAATCATATTTTAGGGTAGATTTATTCAATTCTCGATAATCAATACATACCCTCCATTTACCGTTCTTTTTAGGCACAATCACTAGAGGAGAAACCCATTGGCTATCTGAAATTGGGTAAATGAAGTTTACATTCAACAATTTTTGCAACTCCTCTTTCACAATTTCTCTAAGATTTGGATTCATCCTTCTTTGAGGTTGTCTGATAGGTTTACAATTTTCCTCAATGTAGATGTGATGTATACAAGTCTTAGGACTAATTCCTTTCATGTCAATGTATTCCCATGCATATGCAGAAGAATTTTGTTGTAATGTTTTGATTAGCTTTTCCTGTTGTAATTTTTCCAAGTTTTTTTTTATGTTCAATGTTTTTCCTAGAAGGATTTCAACTATAGAGCTACCAAATTCTTCCATAGAATAAAGAGACATATGCCTAGATAACAAATATTCAATATTGGATTTTTCTTGAAATTGATCATGTTCATATTCTAGAGATGATTCAAAAATTTCTATTATATTTAAGATTTGACTATCTTCACTAATGGTTGAAATAGTAAAGAGAGGCTGAATATCATTTTCATCATCAATCCATTCTTTGTCATCTATCTCTGTGATTGTTCTTACTAGAGGATATAGAGTGAATTTCTTAGTTGAGTTACCATCAGAGATATACATATCACCAGATCTACAGCTAATGAAAGCATCAGCTATAGCTAGCCAAGGTCTTCCTATTATAAGTGGATGTCCTCCTAGATTTTTCTTTAGGGTTAAGATCATAAAATCAACAAGGTACTCCCAAGAGTCTAAGGACACTGAAATATCTTCTAACACACCATCTAGTTTGATTATAGATCTATCTACCAATTGCAGTAATGTAGGTGTATAAATAAGATTAGGAAGATTGAGTTGTTCCATGGTTTGTTTGTTCATGATGTTTATTGTTGCTCCTAAATCAATCAATGTATTCGAAATTTAAACTCCATTGATATGTGTTTTTACAACTGGACTTCCTGGATCTACATATTTTTGTATGGAAATTTTTCCCATCATTATGTCTACTATTTTTCCTGCTAGCTGAATTCTTTTTACTTCTTTTTTTTTCTCCCTAGTTTCTTTAAGCTCAATTCCTTTATTGTTTTAGCTAGAATTGGAATCTCCTTAATGGCTTGTAACAAAGGGATTTTGATACAGACATTTTTCAATTCATCTAGAAAATCATAAATTAGGCAACATAATATGTTTTTCTACCCCTCTATCAACTTGTAATCTTTCAGGAAAAGGAGGCATAGAAGTGGATACTGGTGGTTGCTCTATGATAGGAGTTGAGTTTATTGGTTCTTTCTGTTTTCATTTTCAGTATTCTGGTTTTGAACAAATGTTCCTTCAAAACTTTTATTTGGTTGTAGAGAATCTTCCTCAGAATTGTCTTTTTCTTGAATAACTATAGAAGGCTTTTTCTTTTCTAATATCCTACCAGATCTCAGTTGGACATCATTGAGATCTAAAGGAGTGATCATATAAGTTGGAAATTGTTGTCCTTCCACCATATAGGTATTCTAAGGATTTTTATTGTTGGGGTTTGGTAATGGTTGGGCAGGTATCTGTGGGAATGGTAGTGAATGTTGAGGATTTTGGTTTTGAAGTTGGGGTTGTTGATTTTGTTGAGGAATTTGTTGGGGAGGATAGTTTGGATATGATGGAGGATATTGATAGTATTGAGAGAATCTTCCATAGGGATTTTTCATTCCTTGAGCCCAAGTTTAAGATTGAGATTGAGATTGAGGCCAAGGTTGCTACCAATAATTCCAATTTGGTGGGGGCTAAATATACATTTGTTTGTTAAAACCCTGGTTTTGTTGCCCCTGCCAAGGTCTTCTAGAGACAAAGCAAAGAGATTCTGTTGGATTTGAAATTTTTTCCTCTTGAAAAACAACCTTAAGAGCAGGAATTGAAGGACAAATTTTGGTCTCATGGTTCTATGAACAAATCACACAATTCTCTATGATTTTTGCATCCAAAGGGCATTCTCTTAAAGCATGCTTCTTTCTACATTTGGGACAGAAAATAGCTAAAGCATTAGTTTCAGCTTTCTTCTTGTTTTGTAACTTAAGGGTGTCTATCTGTTCACTAAGGCTCCCTAGAATATTTGTTTTAAATTCATCAAGCATGTTTCCAATTTCTGCCCTACTCATTGATCCAGCTGTAGATTTATTCACTCTAACAAGAGAAGGATCTCTTGGACCTTTCCCAGTTTTGGATTTTCCTCTTGAGAGATGAACACATAATTCTCCTATGTCACTTAATGGGAGTTGAGAGATTTCTCCCTTCCCCATCATGTTAAGGATGTCTATCCACTCATCTCCAATGGCTTTTAATAAAAGAGATTTTAAATTATCTTGATCTAAGTTATCCATTTTTGTTCTTTTTAATTTATAGTTGAATCTTTCAATTAAATCCTCCAAATTTGCATCCTCTCTTTGCATCATTTTAAACACTTCATCTTTGTGATTGATAGGCATGCAATAATCCAAATACATATCCAAAAACACTTTCTTCATTTCATTCCATGTTCTAATAGACTAAGTTACCAACCCCATGAACCATTTTAAAACATCTCCTTTCAATGTTGAAGGAAACAATTTGAGTTTTTGAGAGTCTTGTAAATAATCATAAGTTTTACACAAGACTTCAAATTCAAATAAAAAGGTTTCAGGATCTTCACTTTTTAATCCATGAAAATTTGAGAGGACAAAAGGTTAGATATTTTTCATTGTGGCATTTGTTTCTTCATCAACTATAGATAATCCAAAAGAATTATCAACCTCCCTATTTCTTGTACCTCCTCCATTATTTCCTCTACCTTATACATTATTTCCTTTACCTATTCCTCTACCTCTTCCTCCTCCAAATAGTGAAAATTCTCCATCCTCTCCTTCTTCTTCTCTTCTTGCCATTACAGTTTCTTCAGAGTTAATATAAGATTCAACCTGCAAGGTTAATTTCTCTTCCTCTGGTTCCTATATCAATGGTATGTGGAAGAAAGGTTCTACTTCTCCCTCTCCACTAGGAATTATTAATTCTTCAACTAAAATATGTTCCCCTGTAGAGGTGAAAAAGGCTACTCCTTCTGTTGGAGATCCAAGATTTTCTTCCTCTAGGACTACCTTAGTGGATGAATCAGGAGATCCTCTTAATTGGATTTCTGACCTTAGAAATTCAAGAAGTCTATGGCTAGGAATATGAGTTTGATATGGAGGTGTATCTCTTCTCAGTCTTAGTGGAGTAAGTGGTGTTGTAGGAATTAAATTCCTGCCTCTAGCTATGAATCTACCCCTAGAGTCTCTTTCTCTACGCATATCATTTTTTTTGGATGTAAGAGATGAGGTTACCTAATTACACTTCCTCGACAATGACACCAAAATGTTTAGTCAATTGTGTGTCCTAAATTATTTGCATAAATTATCAACTGAGGTTTGTAAACTGATGAAGTGTGGTGCACTATATGTGCTTAGTTAACCTTTCTCTTACTTCGTTGTTTTGTATTTTATGTTTGTTTTTGGGGGTTTCTGTTCTTTGATGTCTAATAATGTACAACCTGAAACTATGAGAAAATTTAAGTGGATCTAACGAATTTTAAAGGACAGGAAATGTTTCTAAGTTAATCTAATTTCCTAAAAATGGACCAAGAACTGTTGGCTAGTTAGAACCTAATAAGAAAACAGAGCATCTATCTTATCTTATCATTAGTCCTAATCCATGGATCTAATTCATAAAACCAAGAAGGAAATTAATGCAGAAGGTGACTCAGTAATTGCATCCATTAAACATTCAACCATGCAATTTTGGAATATGATTAAATCAATCTCCTTGAAATGATTTTTTGGAATATCAGTGATTTAACTAAGGATCTGAAAGCCAAAAGGTAAAAGCATGTAAAACTAACAATGTATCGAGTAAATTCAATCACTGTATGAATTAGACATTTAACCATTTAGTTTAGGATCATCATCATCTTGAAATGGCTTTTGAAAGCATCCATTAACACAGTTAATTGACAATTCTATTTTAAGAGAATGAATGACAAAACAGTAAGAAAACTAAGCAATTGTTTATTCTTATTACTTCAATCTTAATTTAGTTTGGGAACAAAGTCATTTTTCTCCACGAAATATCTTAGAAGAACAAGGCTGCACAGTTGTGATTTTATCCTTACATTATTGGTTAAAAATTGAAATGAAATATCATTCTAAATTAGAAAACGGATTTGTTGAAAACAGAGTAATAGAAATTAAACTGAAAACAACAAATGAAAAACCTCCTTCAGTGCAGGGGCCCTCTGCAACCAATGTGGTTGGAATGCTAGCTAGTTAAGGATGCACTTTAAACGGTCATTGAAAACATGAATTTTGTATTATGAGAAAAAAGAAGTCTGAATATAGAGTATCAGCAAAAAGCCTGAACTTAATGTAATTCCTTCTAACTTATAACTACTTCTCAGTTCCATGCAACCAATATTTATAGGAAAATAACATAATTTTTTATGAGATAAACTTGCTACATGTGGCTAATTAAAATTAAATATAACATGACTATTTATGAGAAAAACTTGCTATAGGTGGCTTAATTCGAATTGTAATAGGACTGTTTAAACTTCTGATCAGCTACATGTTGCTAATTTGAATTAAACCTACAACAGAACTATTAGACTCTTGATTTGGTACGAAAGAGTAAATCAAGAGTCCTACTGATTCCGGATAATGTGTTTTGACTCCATATTTGACCATGACCTTAGGCTTGCTTTTCCGTCAATCTAGACCGAGTGAATAGGATAGAATCCATGTGGAGATGATTCTAAAAATGCCCATGTGGCCCAATTCTTCATTTGACACCTGGAATCTGCCAAACCATGAGAGTAGCTACAGAATCCATAGTTAGCTACAAAATAGGCTGCATTCTATAGCTAATTTGCAAAAATCTATTCAAATAGAAAGAACATGAAAATATAATATGGTGATCATCTTAATGCTTTCCCTAAGACAAAACCTAGCATTTATCATTGATTGGGTCTATATTCTTAAGAGAAAGTGAAAAAAAAAAAGGTGAGAAAAAATGTCAAGGAGAGGGTAATTCTAAGGTTCAACAGATGGTATCGTCGGATCTATCTCACACCCTCAACCTCCACCATGTGCTCAACGTCACATGATTTATGGTCAACCTAAGGGGAAGACCAGTTCCATTTACACCTATCCCCCTCCTGCTCCTTCACATGGAAACCCTTACCAAGGTTCAAGAACATCATACGCATATCCCCATCCACATCAGTCAATGTTAGGGTCAACTATCACTTCACCTTGTTATCCCCATGTTTTAACCAATTATTTCTATCCTTTTTCACCACCTAGCACCTCAACCTCTCTGACACAAGCACCCCAACCTCCCCTGCCTCCTACAACTCTTCCACAACAACAACCACCTCCTAAAGGTCAAGTGTATGCTCAGAAGAGTACAACTAATCCCCCCAACCCCAAGTGAAAAAATAAGGGGAAGGGTAACCGAACTAGCCATCTCAAGGTAACCAAGGCAACCAGGGCCCACCACCTAATGCCCCTTAGGATGACTAGCCTACTCCCGCAACCCAGAAAAAGGCTAGACAACCCAACCAAAACAAGGCTCTTTGTACGAATAAACCTTGTGCCTGTTACAAAGAGTTTTCCATTATACTCACAAATGTCCACTTTTACCTCAAATGTGCCAAGCATGGGAAGATCAAGCAACCGCTTCTAGAGGACCTCATCCAATTGATCCACCTCTTCCTCCTCCTATTTCATCACAACCAATTGTTCTTACCAATCTTGTTCCCCATCAAGGATATGCAATTGCCTAACCCAAACATGGTAATGAAGCTCCTCAACGTTCATAATCTAGCCAGAAAAACTACAAGATCATCCGATGAAGTAAATAATGAACAAGCCAACCTTAAAACTTGGTTGTGCCAATATGACAAGCCCCCTTCCAATTCAACGACTGATCCTCAACCCAAAGTTTCCACTAAGCCCTGATCATCATCAAATGGCACCTTACATATCCCTCTACCTAAAGTTTAGGTTCCCCCTAAGATTCCCAATGGTCCATTATGTCAAAATGTTTCTTCTTCTAAAGCCACGTATACTTATATCATAGTAGATGTCTTAGCGCAACCCCTGTTGCCATGTCAATGTTTCAAGTCCTCCATACATGCCCATTACAATGGAAATCTCTACTCTCTGCTTTTGGTGTCGTGGATCCTCTTGATGATCGTTTGATTGTATTTGAAATTTACAAAGTGGAGCATCCCCCCTTCCTTCCTCCATTGCCTTTTGAATACCAATCTCCATAAACAACGCCACACTCTAACTATGTATCATAAACAAATGTGCCTCCACATGTGTGATGGTTGCTAGTCTTTGGAAGAAAATCGGATCCCCTGACCTATCCCCATCCACTATCACTCTCCGCTCTTGGGATGGTCATCCCTCGTAGCCCCTCAGTTTGTATCACAATTATCCCATTATTGTTGCTGGAAATACTATCTTGATTGATATCAAAGTCATTGATGCCCCATTAGATTATAATTTCTTGTTGGTCTTAGTTACACCTATTTCATGTACGTTGTTGCATCCACTATCTTTCAAAAGATGTGTTTTCCCAACAACGGAATTATTGTCACTATCGATCAAGTGACTTACTATGACCCTTAGTCTCAAACATCTACTCATACCACTATCTCATCAATGACTAGCAATAAGACTATCACTTCCTTAACTTATGTGTCTCCTAGAGTCTATAAATATTCCACGATTCTTGGTGCTTATTAATGCCCACCTCTTATCCCTTTTGAGCCTATCTCTTCTAGTGTTTGCATGCTTCGGGGATCACAGGCCGCCCATAAGCAGTCTAGTACACCTTCACAGTAGCTAGCTCCTCCACAACCCCCTACTCCTAACTCAACCCAACCTTCAGGTATAGTTCCTCTAGGTTCATTTGCTTCTATTGGTATATCTCCCTGCCCTTTTTAGCTCAAAACCATTCCCCAAGGTCTTAACCATCTAGGAGCAATTCCCCCAGGTCATTACCCTTCTGGTCAGATACAATTCTTATTCCCTCCACCTGAATTGTTTCTACCCCTGTTATGGCTACGTTGAGCCTACCTAACATTACCTTAGGGATCAACCTAGTATGGTACATATATCCTCTTGCCACCACTCCTCCTAAACAACTCAAACCTTACACAGCTTTGACCCCAGTTTAGCCTATTTTTCTACCCCTTCCTTTGCTCTAGTTCCACAACAATCTCAATAGGAAGCCAATCTTGTTGTGAAATCCTCTAGAGAAGGGGGCAAAACCCAGAAAAAGGGACCCAAATACATGGCACCCCAAACAACTCCAGTTCATTCTAAACATCCAAAGCCTCCTCCTCCAAGCGCTTTCTGTGATGTTGTTGGGCATACCACCAATAATTGGCTTGAGCTCAATCATATCAAGAATGCGGTGTTTGATACCTTTCCATGATTCTAACATTCCTGAGGTCCATGTCACCTTACCCAAGTCAACTAAGAAGAACAAATCCTTGTGCACAAATAACCCTTATGCTTTGTGTGATAATTATGGACATTATTCCCATCATTGTCCCCGTCTCAAATATTTTTCTAATACACTTCAAGTGCTTCACGAGTTAGATGTCGCTCGTAGTAATTCCACTTCCCCCTCTACCTATGAGTTTTGGTCTGACTTTTATACCAGAAAAGGCAGTTTCTCAACCCACTATTTTGATTCGGCCTCCTAATGTCGAGATGACGGATAATTCTGCCCCTATTCTCTACCTATTGTCATCCATGGGATCAATCTATTGGGACTATCTTGTAATTTCCTATTGTGATTCTATCAAACCTTCTTCAGCAAACAATTTAGTCTCAACATTAGTAGTTGTCACATCTACTAGTCATCTGTCCACTCCTTTTAACAATGCATATGTGAATCACGTCTCCCACGATGACAATAGGTTCCACGTCCCCTTACTTCGAACCCATGAATTCAAACAGTATACACCTTATGATCATTACATTGATACCCAATGTTTAGGTAAGGGGGCATCCATTCTTGAGACTCCAGGAGAAGCAATTCTCCCTAAACCTCATAATGCATCTGGTAGTGTTGACTCTAGTACCACCATTCTTGCCCACCTTGAAGAACTTCTAGAGTCCCATATCACTCCAAATCACCAGAAGGATGATCCTATTGGGTCCCTATAATACTAGTGATTACCCCATTAATATTGTAGTTGCATCCCTTATTAATATTTTTGTGCCCATATTCTCCCCATATTGTTATTACTGTGCCCCATAGAATCCCTGTATTGTTATTTTTGTGGCTTTATATTATTATTGTTAGGTCGGCTGGGTTATATTGTGACTCCTGAGACTCCTATATATAGAAAGGAGGTTTTGTCATTTGAATCATCGAAGAATTGTTCATTTATATAATGTAAAGGAGGTTGCCCCCTCGAAGAGGCTGAATTCTAAGGCGTTGATCTATCTTTTCTATCTTTTCTTGAGCTGGTTTCGTAACAAAAATTATGGGTGCTTCCTGAATCATTCAACACTATTACCTTTTTCTTCTTGATTTGTCCTTATATCTTGATGGTTTGAGGAGTGGTAATTCCAGCCAATGCATTACAAGATATGGTCGGATTCATTTCTTCTTTATCTAGGCTTAGTTCTTGGAGTATATCCTCTTTTGTTGACCTTTCTTGC
>APFE031107143.1:196272-210173 GCA_000404065.3 Pinus taeda
GGTTGCCCCCTCAAAGAGGCTGAATTCTAAGGCGTTGATCTATCTTTTCTATCTTTTCTTGAGCTAGTTTCATAACGGATCCACTTAATCATTCATACATCTTACATCAACAACCCAATCCCTTAGACATTGTTGTTTTTAAACCATCATGTCATTTAGGTGAGCATCAGTTCATTGTATCTGAAGCTGCTCTTTGGTATAGTGACACCATGTATGAGAACCCAAAAATTCAATCCATGTGACTCCTATATGCAGTACGAAATGAGATTGGAAATCCACCATTTCCTTTATCTAGCTGTATCTATCCACTCTTTCCACAAGTAGACATCTATAACATAAAAAAAATGAAAAACCACATCATCAAAATGTGTTTGGATTCCACAACTCTAAATACATTTGGTATGCCCCTAGCATGCTACATCTATCCGTACAAAACTAAGGGGCACATATGCCCCTACATCTACTCATCATTCTCTGTGGGATATCATGCCATTATGGCCAAATTCTTGAATCCTTTATTTGAGCACTTGGAACACAATGACACTCCACAAAACTCCTCCAATTGGGGGCATCATTCCCACATTTTCATACCCAATAATTCCTATCCATCATCATATGTTGGGGAGAAATATCTCATGCTTGTGGGCATGATGACACCCCTAGTCACATTCTCACTTGATTAACATAAGTCTCTCCCTATACCCAAATGATATAGGTATGTTCAATTATCCTTTCATTCCTTGGATAGTTTGTCCTACCAGCCTCTCAACAAGCCATATACACATTGCATATTGTAGATGATTGATTCCATATTTTTAAACATTCTACTCTATGTGATCCAATGATTAACACTCAGTCCTCGTGTTTTATTTTGTGGGCGGGGAGGATCCTAAACCTTCTGTTATAGACATATTTGGGCATTTCAACCCCAAACTTATATGTCAATGTATTAGGGCTCATCAACCCCTAAAAAATTTGTTTCATACACTAAAGGAACATAGTCATCTGAATACATCATTCCCCAAAAGTTCCATCTGAGAAACCATCTAGAAATTGCCTAAATTGAACCATATTGACTGCTTCACTGGAAAAGTGTGATGCATACTGAGTGGTACACTACCAAGGTGCGATGCATACTATTTATGCCTTCTATAGGGCGCGATGGGCGAGGATGGACAAATTTCTAGGAAAATTTTTAATTGGTTGCTCATGGAATCTTCTAGAAACTTCTCTTGTGCCACTTGCCTCTCTGAATTTGCTCAAGGATGAACAAGGGAACTTGGAAACCATCTCCAGTCCCTCCTCTTGTGGAACCAATTGTAACAAGTGGAATGACACTAATCAAACCCCATGGATGTCACACCCTTGCAAAAATCTATAAATTTATCTCCCATCCAAGAGACCAAGAGGTTGAAATGTTGTGAATTGCAAGTAAGTGCTGATAGTTTGTCATTGAGGAGAGAGCATTGTATTCTTGTTGGAGTGATCTTGCTATTTCATGAGGTGAAGAAGGATTGAAGCTGGGAGGATGGTGCTGGATCAGACAACTGGGTTGTAATTCTCCTTTCTATTAATAAAGCTCTTCAAGTTTTATCCCATATGATTGTGCAATTGTGAATGCTATCATTTGTTCATAATATATCTGATTCTATAATGTTTATGTTGTAATATATCATGATGATTTGACAATTCTCTGTTGCTATACTTGTGCAAGTACTCTCCAAGTGTGTTAAGTACAGGGAGGAGTTGCAATATCTACCAAAGGAGAGAGAGAGAGCAAGAAAGGGATTAAGCGGAAGTTCTAGGTTGGTTCCATTATCTTTATCTTATCTGTTACACATAGGAAAAATCATTGAATTGCTTTAAGTTGTTGTTTCTAGGGTAGCAGCCAAACCTAGAGGGCTAGCATTCTTTAAGAATACTAGTTTACCCAAAAACAAATTGGCAACTCCACTGGGGAATGATAAAAATGTTTGTTTGTTTTTATTGTTTGTTCTATGCTCAATTTGATAAACTATAGACAGATTTTGAAGTCAGCCAGGTAGCCTTTGAACTGCTCTTGCTCTGTAATTGCATAGTAGATGAATGTTGCTTCAGTCAATCTCTCGTTTAGTTTATGAATTAAACATTTGACTTGCAAGCACATCTAGATGCCCTTTTGGTAGCTCAGTAACCTCTCAATACATTCCATCATACTTTTCTTATCATTGTTCATCAAAACCCAGCTTAATTCATTGAAAACAGCTCCACATTTGAGCCAAAACCCATTTCAGTTACTCTCCCTTGACCATCGCACTGTCTTCCACTGTGAATCAGTATGCATAGCACCTATTGAGTGCAGTAAGTGCAATGCATCTCAATTCTGTGAAGCCCAGGTGCAATGATTGACTGAACTCTTTTTCCATCTAGAAATTGAGGGTTTTTTACCTGTTTTCAGTTTTGTTTGGTTGTTTGTTGTAAATGAATAGTGCCTCTTTACTGAAGCTTACTTGCATCACTTAGATAAGCCTCAATTACAATAGGGTTAGTGAATTTTTTTTTGTATTTGTTCCTCATTTACAATCCTTTGTCAAAAAATTGTTTTAGTTGATTTGTCGTTTTGGCACAAAAAGTGTCGTAATTGTCATTTTTTGTCGAAAAGAGAAGTGTTGTAAATTCTACCTTCCCTTGATAATCGATTTAACTTTTCTTCATTCATTTGATTTGATTTGTTTACATTCAAAGTTTCAAAAGCATTTTTGTTCAGAATTGAAAGTGTCATTTTTGAGTCTTCCTTTCTCTTTTGAAGAAGAAATTGTCGAAAATGTCATTTTGAGTGAAATATTTCAAAGCTTTGTTGCATTTGGTTTTCCTTTTGGCATCTTTCACATTAAGGAGAGCGAAAAAAAATACATGCATTTGAATTTAGAATTTTTTGATTTGTGTGTGAAAAGATGATTTAGGGAAATCCACTAGTGTGTGCTCTTTGCTCTTTGCTTAAAAGCATTGTTATCTTCTTTCCCTAGTAGCTAGGATTTTCATTGCTCAAATAAACAAAGATTATTTATCATTGTAGATTGCATCTTAGGAATTTAAAATCATCATCACACGGTGAACCATTGAAATGCAAACTCTAAACAAGATCAACTTTAAAATGAGTTTCAATGAACCTAACAACGCTTTGGAACTTAACGCAACATATCTAGAGGTTTAGGCTAGTGACGTGTTTTGGCATCGTTAAAACTAGTGGCTATCATTTTCATTGAAGGTTGGGTGATTCCTCCTCCTTGCTACGATAAGTGCTAGCATAGACTTGTGCTCCCCATACCATCGTGTATATATTGGGATACCCCTGTAGGCTTAAATCCTTTATCCATAGGAAACTGAGTCCGTTGCCTTATTGATCGCAATGCACTCAACACAGCATTCAGGAAGATTGACTGTCGTACATAAGTCCTTGGTAATTTCTCTTTAATTTATCACCAAGGTGTATATTGCAGTTTTGCAATTGGTCTAGTAAACCTTTTTGTCTAGATTCTCCAGAGTAGTCACTTTCATTCCTTTTCGACTCCTTAAAAGAAAAGGTCCATCTGAGAACTTGTCCTTTCAGGATCATTAAAAATCGAAGGCGACTAAAGTCATATTTAGCTTTTTCTCGACTCTTTAAAACTGAAAAATCAAAGTTGCGTCTAAAGTGTCGTTAAAATTAATTGACCATGAATAACATCCATTTTCCTTAGTTGATCTTAGGTTGGAACATATGGCGACAAATCCAGAGTCCACCAATCAAGGAATCCCTTTTTATGGGAATCCTAGTCTATTTCCATCTTTCGAAAATATTTGTGCTCCTTATATGGCTACATTGTCCCTCTCTGGGATTTACCATTGGCTTGCCAATATGGTTGTTTTCAACCTCCTTAGTTCAAAATGTAGTGATTTCTCCGCAATCGAATGCACCTCCAACTGGACAAAATCAACCTCCAGTTGATCCTTTAGTTGACCCTTTGCCTTCTTCCTCGTTTGTTTCTTCCTCCCCTTCTTCCTCTTCGCTTGGTGAAAATTTTGGTACTAGTAACCAAGTGGCTAAGAAGAATAAGAAAGGGAAGAAGAAGAAGAAGAAGCAAATTCAACAAAGGGACAACCACGCAACCATTGCTTTGAATGCAACATCTAATGATAAACCACCTGTCAAGCCTCACAAAGTTCGATATCCATGCAAACTTTGTGCGGGAAACCATATTCTTCGAAGTTGTCCCAATATTCCTCAGATCTTAGAAGAATGGTCTTCTCATTCACATCATCCTGTGTCTTCAACTTTTAAAGATAATGTTGGTGGCACACCATCAACCAGTGATAGTAAATTTCATGGAAATAAGGGAAAAGTCAAGTTTCCATGTAGGTTATGTGAAAGGAATCACCCCATTCACCTTTGTCCCTATCTAGATGAAGTCAAGAAAGTGTTGGATAACCGTCCTACTTCACCACAACGACTTCCATCTGGTTACAGGAAACTCTCCCTAAATCCTTCACTGGTTGATAAACTGACTGACCAAAATCAACTGTCGGTCAAAACCACTCTCTCTGAAAATGAATCCAATGAGTCTATACCCGACCCAAATCAAGAGGTCGATTCAAAAGTTGACCTGATTTCACCTTCAGAAAATCGTACCTTTTCCGAAGAGAGTGAAAATGATACCGCTCAAGTTCTTTTTGTTACTTCAGATTCTAATGATCTTGGGGGAAATCCGCCTATTCCATCAAGAGAGGAGGAAAATCCTCCAGTTCTCGTAACTCAAGGGGTTAATTCTCCCATTTCTACAGTACCCCCTCCAAGTAGTCTAGTCACTTCCTTTGATTGGAATCAACTGGCAGGATCTCGCCTTCCTTCTTATGTGCCTTTCCAGATCATAGTACAAGTTTGTAAAATGATTGTATCTAGCACGATTATAGATGAAGATGCATCAATGAGTATCCTTTCCTCAACTGCTTGGCAAGTGCTCAGTTCACCACCGCTTGTGCCTGTTACATAGAATATGTTGGGCTTTAACAAAGGAACCAATAAACCGTTAGGGACCCTTCCTCAGTTACCTATTACTTTGGGAGGGAAAACCATTTATCTGAACATGATGGTAGTCCCAGGCCCTTTAGATTACAATTTACTTCTAGGGCGCGACTATGTTTATGACATGGAAGCTATTGTTTCAACACTCTTTCGAGTGATTTGTTTCCACATGAAGGCAAAATTATCACCATTGACCAACGTTCATTTGTTGATACAAATATAGCTCCTAGTCAACCACTGTCCCTAAATGGTCCATTTATACCAATAGTATCATCCCCGCCACAGGTTAATTATGTGGCAACCTGTTCCATACCTACATCAACTAATGATCAATTGAGTGATGTTGTACGTTATGTACTGGGGGCATTGGAATCCGATCTCTCTTTTATGACCACTTATGTGTTGTGACCAAGAGTCTTCAAGGATAGTTCTTTTACTGTGTAAATTTCATTAAAAAATGAAACAATAGTGGTAAAGATAATTTTCCCTGTAGGTTATGTGATTGGTCTATCACACCATTCACCTTTGTCTATCTAGACAAAGCCAAAGAGGTGTTGGATAATCATCCTGCTTCATCGTAGTAACTTCCATTTGGTTACAGAAGACTCTTCCTTTCATCAAGCTGGGGCCATGCAAACCAACTCAAGCATAATTTTTTGTTTCAAGCTTGTGTAAAAATGAAACTGAATCCAAGCATAGTTCCCTATGGTTTAAGCTTGTCTAAAAATGAACCCATTTTCAATTTTTAACCCTCGTGATTGCCGTTCTATCAGCATTTTCTATCATATGAGCCTTGGTTGTTTTCATCCCATTGCCACCATCTCTTTGGCCAATCATACACTTTCACTTGGTTTCTCTACCCTTTTTTGAGGAACAGTTGCAATGAGTGGTCTTATTAGCTAGCCTCTTCACATAAATCAACATATTTTGAGAAGTTCCAACATCACTGAAGTCAGTTGCTACCCTAGACACCACTTGTTCCTAAAAAAAGGGTCCTCTTTAAACTCTTTTCAACATCTCTAAATAAGAAAAGATTGTTGAGCGCTTGTCCATTCCAACTCGTTAAAGTATTGGAAACGACATCACTCCTGTATTATTTTATCCTTTTTCAGACCTGAGAGATTACTTTACGAAAAAGAACTTATGGAGTTTTCTTTTCGTCCCTTTTCTAACTCTCTAAACATGAAAAGGACCAAGTTATCCTTGTCATTAAACTCATTAAAATAATAGAAACAAACTTGTCCATCCAGACGATACCGAGTTTCATTATCACTAGACTCGTTAAAATATAAATAGTGACATGTTTTCCTGAAGGGTGAATTATAGAACAAGCATATGTTATCCTCCTCAAGTTTGACAAAAATAAAGAGGTACTGGTCAGCAATGACTGGGAAAAAGGGAAAAAACTTGAAGAATTTATGGTAGCAAGTCGCTCTTGAACATGACACTTTCACTTCATCTCCATTATTGAGTTGGGTTGGGTTATTTCGTTCACTGTTCATCACACCATTGGTCTTTCATACCATCCATATTTTGGGGTTAATGCTACCAAATCATCTCAGTGTCGCCGACATGTTAAAGAGAAGTCATTCAATTGAGAAATCACCATCTAGTTAATTTCTCATGCACTGCAATACCTCTTACCTTCATTTTTCATGACCACCATTCCTGAACCTTGTGTCGTCAGTTCATTTTCACCTCCAGAAATAAGTTGCTTCATTTCATGTCGTGGATGTGGGATACATCAAGACCCTCCTACGATGAGTCGCTTCTTGTTGACATCATCTCATTATCCAAGAAGTTGACTTAGAAACAACCCTTTCAGTGCTTTGAAGCTTGCATACATCAATGGCAAGTTTCTCGCTTCTGGCGACAGGTTGACATCAATGGCCTTTAACCGAAAGATTTTGCATGGTGTTCAACATCAAATCATGTATTCACACCACCTGAATTGTATTGTAGTACCTTGAGGATCATTATCATTATCGATGATCCCTCTCGCATTTGTTAATAGCTCACATCATTGCCTGGTAATCAGGCGATGTCTTTCCATGTTCAACTTCATAACATCTCTTCACATGGTTTGACTTGTAAATCAGGTGAAGATTGAATGAGTTTGAAGACCCAGGATCTAGTTTCATCCATCTGGACTGCGATGTATTCAGGGATATAAAAACATCAAATGTACAAAGGCTCTACACAGATGGTCATCCTAATCATGGATTGCGACCTTATATCTGTAGAATCATGAGTCTGTATCTATAAACAATTATCTGATCTATGTACATGAAATGAAATTTATAAAGTTGAGCATGGGAATGCCTCCCTTAAATAGATCATGAAAATCATATTATGATGATGTATTATATTGTAACTTATGCAGGTCACCTTCCAATTCGAAACTTCGGATCCTCATGATAAAGCATTTCACCCGACATGAATATTTGACCTCATGCTTTAGGGGGCAACTGTTATAGACATATTTGGGCACATCAACCCCAAACTTATATTTCAATGTATTAGGGCTCATCAACCCCTAAAAAATTTGTTTCATACCCTAAAGGAACATATTCATCTGAATACATCATTCCCAAAAGTTCCATCTGAGAAACCATCCAGAAATTGCCTAAATTGAACCATACTGACTACTCCACTGGAAAAGTGCGATGCATACTGAGTGGTACACTACCAGGGTGTGATGCATACTATTTAGGCATCCTATATGGTGCAATGGGCAAGGATGGAAAAATTTCTAGGACAATTTGTTGGTTGGTTGCTCATGGAATCTTCTAGGAACTTCTCCTTTGCCACTTGCCTCTCTAAATTCGCCCAAGGATTAACAAGGGAACTAGGAAACCATCTCCAATCCCTCCTCTTGTGGAACCAATTGTAACAAGTGGAATTACACTAATAAAACCCCATGGATTACTCATATCCTTGCAAAAATCTATAAATTGATCTCCCATCCAAGAGATCAAAAGGCTAAAATGTTATGAATTGCAAGTAAGTGCTAATAGTTTGTCATTAAGGAGAGAGCATTGTATTATTGTTGGAGTGATCTTGCTATTTCATGAGGTGAAGAAGGATTGAAGCTAGGAGGATGGCGATGGATTAGACAACTAGGTTGTAATTCTCCTTTCTATTAATAAAGCTCTTCAATTTTTCTCCCATATGATTGTGCAATTGTGAATGCTATCATTTGTGAATGATATCATTTCTTCATTATATATCTGATTCTGTAATGTTTATGTTTTAATAGGTCACGATGCTTTGATGGTTCTCTATTGTTGTACTTGTGCAGGTACTCTCCAAGTGTGTTAAGTATGGGGAGGAGTTGCAGGATCTGCCAAAGGAGAGAAAGAGCAAGCAAGGGATTAAGCGGAAGTTAGAGATTGGTTAGATTATCTTTATCTTAACTGTTACACATAGGAAAATTCATTGAATTGCTTTAAATTGTTGTTTCTAGGGTAGCTGCCAAACCTAGAGGGCTAGCATTCTTTAGGAATACTAGTTTTCCCATAAACACTTTCTCTAATAGTTCATTCCCATGTTCCTCTTTCCTTAATTCTTCGCCAAGAACCATTCTTGCAATCATTAAGGACATCTTTAGAAAAGTAAGACCACCTACCTGAAAGTCGCATATTTGAATTTCGACAATTGGTTTGTTTGCTATGATCTCCACAAGATTTAGGGCCTTCTCCTCCTCTCTAAATTCTCCAACATCTCACTATGCAAATGAATTGGATTTGGGGGGAATGGGCCTTTTTATAAATCCCTTAGTTTTTATGTCGCTCATTGAGACCAAATCGTAGCTCAGTTTTATGATCCGTCAGCACCATTGAAAATTTCTCGCCAAGTTCCATAATGGATCTCCCTTTATTTGGTATTTTGCAACTTCACCAAAAAGCAATTTTTCCACAAGGTATCAATTTGCCACCTATTAAAATCAAATTTCTTCATCTAAGTTGCTTGTACTCTGGTACCACTTTACCTTTGCACTGTACGACTCACGTGTTGATTTTCTTCATGAGTAACCATTTTTTACTCATGTTTTATGGTCCCCTTCAGGCCTTCCCTCATGTGGCAACATCATCGAGTCACCCTTGTTCATAGCATCATAGATGAGTCACCCTTGCATATATGGATTCTATTCTGAGTTCCCTTAAGTCAAGTTACAATGTTTCATCCATATTTGTGTGTCATTCATCCCATTGTGCTCATATTTGGCCTCCAGCTATACTGCTTTGTCATTCAAAAGTTGATGTCTGAGTAATTAACCATCCCCTTTGGAATCGAGTCAGTTGTTTCCTTGTCAAACATGCATATCATGCTCTGACAAGGGAAGTTGTTAGTATGCCTCTCATCTTGTATCCTTCCATCATTATCCCTGGTGTTAGTCCATCAATCACATTTCTATGACCCTTGGGCCTTTATTGAACAATCCTCATTACCTCACCTCTTGCGGACCCTCTTCTATCGACTTCAACACTTTTATTCCAAGAGAGGGGTCTAGAGGGTGGTCTAACTTGGTTCCATATTTCATCCTTGTTTGATGCCTTGGATCAAGGAAAGGGAGTCATCATTTTCCTTTGACTTGGTTGAGTCTCGCGTGCTCAACTCCAGCTCATTATTGCACGATCGAGAATCATACACTTTCTTGTTCAGTGATTTAGCAAATTATACCAATATTTCCTGGTTGTGTGTGAAATGTTCCATACCTCATGAGGGGGTGGCCCTTCAAGTATCCCCCCACATGTCCAGATGTCAGCTGATTATGACCCATCCTTAGATGCAATTCCATGGATTTAGGTAGCTCAATTCCTGCCACTTGTAGTGCCCACAACATGCATGTCTCATTTAGATGATCCATTTATATCTTCATAGCCCTTTCCTATGAAGTAGGGCTTCTTTGGTTGTGATTCCCCCTCCCCATGTCAGATTAAGGGGCATGCTCTCTCATGTAATCAGATGTCATTGTATTCAGGCCTAGCCTCTGTTTTCTAGCACATTATGTATATGGGACTCATTGTATTATTGTATCACATTCTGGCCTATTGATGACATCATATCATGTATCATGTACTTTTTATCTCAGTGCCACATTGCTCGGCATGCCATTATTATTTGTACTCAGTTATCTCAACAGGTATGGGTATGCCTCCCTAGCCTCATTTGAGATCATCTACTCCAAAATAAAAGGAGACTACTATCAACTTGGTACGTATTGCCCCCTCCATTCCTCTGTCCTTCCTTGCATTACTTCAATTGTCTCTCTTTGTCTCTCTTTGAATCCCCTTTGGCGTCTCATGGAAGAGTAACCTACAATGTATTTTGGTCATGCGATTTTCCCTTGACGCTCATACATTGGGGTGCAATCTGTTATCACCTAGTCATTTCTAACTAGGTGGATCGAAACACACCATGTAGGATTAATTTTACCATAGTAAAATCACTTTCACGATAGGAAATAATTTAGTAAACCATTTTTATTAAATTATTTTTGTTTAAAATAAAAATAAAAAACCTCATGAGAATAATTGAATAAATCATTATTTAATTAATTTTCTCTATAAATAATTATTAAATCACTATTTGATAATTATTTCTTAATACATTTCACTAAATCACCTTGGAATAATTAAATAAATCACTATTTATTTAATATTCCTTATTCTTATTTTTGGAATAATCGTTAAACTGTTACTTAATAATTATTTCAAATTCACACTTTTCTTAATCCTTGCAAAGTGATTAATAAATCATTTTATTTGTTAATTGCTTCAACCATTTTCTGAATAAAGATATTTGACCATTTTGACTATCTTTTTCCTCTCCAAAAAATATAATAAAGTATTCCTAATGGTTATATCTTAAATTGGTCAGTAATATTTTATTATTTTCCAATTCCTAATTGAGCCCAATGCTTTGTTATAAATAAGAAGGTTTTCCATTCATTCTTCACCACAATCATTATCATCGTCACCATTATTGTTTAATAACATTTGAGCTCCTCCTTGAGTTCCATCTTTATTTTGGGATTTTTTGCATTTTGAGAGAGAGAGAATGAGATCATTGAAGCACAAGGACATCAAAGGACCCATCCCACGGAGCAAGATTTGCATATCCTTTTTGTAAACCTCCTTCACCAGGTGTTTTCTAATAAAAATATTATTCATTTAAAGTCTTGTTCTATTGGGTTATTACATCAGTTATTTCTTCTTGTTATATGTTTTGGATTGCACATGATATTTTTGCTAAAGGGTGTAACACTCCCCTCCCACATTTACCCAAGTTATCATCCTACTTGCGTAAACATGTGACGAAGAGTTACTATGATATGATTCAACCTCCTAGATCACCTTAAGGAAGTGGAGTCGACAAACCAAAACCCTTAATGATCTATGTGGATATTGGTGGCTACCCTCCATTTCTAGTGGACCCCCACCACTATTTCTTTCAGTTTTTCAGTTTCCTTAATTGTAACACAATTTACTATTTTTGGTAGTTTTCCAGGTCCTGAACTTCTAGAGCCATTTTGAGGCCTAAATGATGTTTTTTTTGGAAAATGAGCAAACATGAGACTTTGATAGATTTTTCACTCTAAATTTGTATTCCTCAAATATATCTTTCTAGCGAGGTATTGTGCGTGTCAAATGGATATCGTATGCCAAAGTTACGACCCCGGAAAGTTGATGTACCAATTTACCCAAATCAGGCCCATAGTTTTTGCTACTTCATCTCCTAGGTTTAGTGTTAGGTTCCTATAATACTAGTGATTCTCCCATTACTATTGTCATTGTATCCCTTATTGTTACTGTTGTGCCCCTATTGTCCCCATATTGTTATTAATGTGCCCCATAGAAGCCCATTATTGTTATTTCTTTGCCCTTATATTATTATTGTTATACTTTGGTTATATTGTGACCCCTTAGACTCTTATATATAGAAAGGAGGTTTTCTCATGTGTATCATCCAAGAATTGTTCATTTGTGTAATGTAAAGGAGGTTTCCCCCTTGAAGAGGCTTATTTTGAAGGTGTTTATCTATCTTTTTTATCTTTTTGTGAGCTAGTTTCAATACATTTGGTATCAGAGCTTTGGATTTTAGGGTTTCGCTGCTCCAAACAGGTCATCGTGGAATTTTAGCTATAACATTTTTGCTACAAAGTTTTAGAAGCTAAAAAAACAACCCATTTGAGAATAAATCAGTCTGAACATCCGGTCCAAATTTCAGATCTTTTATCACTACATTTTCAGAGATATGATCTGAGGAAGTTAGGGTTTTTGCAAGCTCCACAATTTCATCTCAAACAGGTCACCATGGAAGTTTCGCTATAATTTTGTTTCTATGCAGGTTCAAACTCTGAAATTAAAACCCATTTGAGTTCACATCTTATGAAGCTCAGGTTTGAATTGCAAATCTTGTCTCGCTATATTTTCGTAGATATAATCTGAGAAAGTTAGGGTTTTTGTAGACTCTTGAATTACATTCTAAACAGGTGACCTTGGGAAAATCGTCATAACTTTCTCTCTAAGCATCAGATAGAAATTTTGTAAGAAGCTACAGAAAGAGGATGGACTGTACTTTTCTTTATATTGTTTTTAGGTCCAAAGGTCGAAACAATAACATGTGGAAATTTGTACAAGTTCACTCTACTGAACAAGTATATAAGCGGGTCATCCTGGGAGGTGGGGCATAATTCTTTCTTGGAGAATCCAATTTCGATCAGAATGGTGGCATTAGAAAGAGGGCACATAGGGATACTTCAGGTCTTAATTTTAAACCTTGGAGATCTGAAATTACAGAGTTACAGATGTTCAATATCAGACTCCTACAAAGTGAAAAAAGGAGTGTAGTTTTTTTTTTAATTTTTGCATTAGTTGGTTTGAAAAATTAGTTTGAAGGAATTCAAAGGGCATAGTGAAGCATTATTATTAGTAATTGATGCCCTGAAGAAAGAAAATGGAAACACCTAGTAAGCAACCTAAAAGCTCTAGCATGACTCATGAAGAAGAGGAAGAAATGCGACATAATATATCAAAATTACGAGAACAAGTGCAACAAATTTCACTTGCATAAAAAGTCATAGAAGCTAAAATGGGTGGTTTAAATAAAGATGTAGAAGATAATATGTATGGTGTGGAAGCTAGGATGGATGGTTTAAATAAAGGCATAGAAGCTAAGATAGATGGTTTAAAGAAAGGAATAGAAGCTAAGATGAATGACATGGAAGCTAAGTTGGATGGCATGGAAGCTAAAATGGATGATTTAAAGAAAGGCATGGAAGCTAAGATGGATGATTTAAAGAAAGGAATGGAAG
The DNA here is from genome assembly GCA_000404065.3 of Pinus taeda. Classification (NCBI taxonomy): domain Eukaryota; kingdom Viridiplantae; phylum Streptophyta; class Pinopsida; order Pinales; family Pinaceae; genus Pinus; species Pinus taeda. Next base: position 209,634 of record APFE031107143.1, read on the forward strand.
CTAAGATGGAAGATTTGACAAAAATTCTACAAGAAATGCTTACTAATGGCGAAAGAGTAGTAAAGGAAACTCATGATGAGAACAAAATAAATGTTAATCATGATTTCATAGACTTTAACGTTGGATCGAAGAACCACCATGTTCCAAAGATTGATATGAGGAAGTTTGATGACAAGGATCCCACAACATGGATACTATAGATGGAGCAATTTTTCGATCTCCATAATGTCCAAAACACACAAAAGGTACGCACTGCAACTTTATATTTGGAACAAAATCAGTTTGTATGGTATCGATGGATTTGATCTCGTAAACAAATTGTCACTTGGGCTATTTTTACGGATGAAATTATAGCACATTATGAGGATACAAAAATCAACACTTTTTTTAGCCAATTGATAAATATCAAACAAAAGGGTTCAATGATGGAGCACATTGAGGACTTCCAAAAATTGAATATAAGGGTAAAAGATATTCCAGAGGAACATAGGATTGATGTGTTCATAGGGAATTTAAAGGATAACATCCAACATGAGGTTC
>APFE031107143.1:211423-228205 GCA_000404065.3 Pinus taeda
TGACTTTGAAATCATCTACAAAAAAGGGAAGCAAAATGTTGTGGCAGATGCACTCTCAAGAAAGGATGAGGATGTGGAAGTATTTCTTTGCCCCATTTCTATTATCCAACTAGATTGGATAAATGAAGCAAAGGATGAATGGAAGAATGATGAAAAAGTGTGGGAACTCATTTAAAAGCTACAACAAGATTCCACCACATCTTATACATTTAGCTAGAAAAATGATTCGTTATGGTACAAAGATCGGTTATACCTATGTAAGAATTCACAACTCAAACAAAATATTCTTAGGGAATTTCACAACTCTCCCTTAGGAGGGCATTCTAGATTTCTAAAAACTTACGACAGGGTTAAGAATGATTTTTTTTGGGATGGCCTTAAATCAGATATTCAAAATTTTGAGGTGGAATGTTTGGTTTGCCAACAAAATAAAGTTGAAACAACTAAGACCCTAGGTTTATTAAAACCTTTATCCATTCCAAGCCAACATTGGGAGGAGGTTTCAATGGATTTTATCACAGGTTTACCCAAGTCCAAAGGAAAGAGTGTTATCATGGTGGTAGTTGACAGACTTATCAAGTATGCACACTTTTGTGCATTATCTCATCCATTTAAAGTGAGTACAATTTCTACTGCATTTATCGAAACAAATCAAAAGCTACATGGAAACCCAAAGATTATTGTAAGCGACAAAGATCCCATTTTCACTGGATTTTTTTGGACATAATTATTTTCTTGTCTTGGTACTCAATTATCTCATAGCTCATCTTATCATCCTCAATCTGATGGGAAAACTGAGATAGTAGACAAATGTTTGGAAGGATATCTTCGTTGCTTTGTATCTGATAAACAGACACAATGGGTCAAATGGTTGCCTTTGGCTGAATGGTGGTATAACACGTCCTTACATACTGCAACAAAAATGACCCCATTTATGGCACTTTATGGATATCATCCACCATCCATCACATCATATTTAAGAGTAAATTCTAAGGTTCAAGCAGTGGAAGATCACATCGAGCATCAACAACTAGCTCTCCAACTCTTAAAGGATAACCTCACCTTGGCGCATAATAGAAGAAACAACAGGCAGATCAACATCGCAACAAAATAAGTTTTGATGTAGGTGATTGGGTATTCCTATAGCTACAACCATATAAACAAATTTCTGTCAAGCAAGCTAAGAAGAATAATAAATTATCACCAAAGTATTATGGTCGGTACAAGGTGTTTTAAAATATAGGTGTTATGGCATACAAATTGGAGCTTCCTGTAACTTCCTGATTGCACCCAGTTTTCCATGTGTCATGCTTAAATAAGTTTATAAGTGACAAGCTCCCAATTCAAACAATATTGTTGAACTTGCTGAGGAAGGAAAAATCATATGGGAAATTGAACAAGTCAAAGAAACAAGAACTTGACAGCTACGAAATCGATCAATTTCATAGTTTCGCATCAAGTGGAAGAACTTACCTATTGAAGATTCCACATGGGAGGGTGAGAATTTTATACAAAAGCATCCAGAACTACTCAAACGTTGTGGAGAATGCTTTTTTGAAGGAGAGGGGCATGTTAGGTCCCTATAATACTAGTGATTCCCCCATTACTATTGTCATTGTATCCCTTATTTTTATTGTTGTGTCCCTATTGTCCCCATATTGTTATTATTGTGCCCCATAGAAGCCCACTATTGCTATTTTTGTGCCCTTATATTATTATTTTTAGGTCGGCTTTGGTTATATTGTGACCCCTTAGATTCCTATATATAGAAAGGAGGTTATGTCATTTGCATCATCCAAGAATTGCTCATTTGTGTAATGTAAAGGAGGTTTCCCCCTCGAAGAGGTTTATTTTGAAGGTGTTTATCTATCGTTTCTATATTTTTGTGAGTTGGTTTCATAACAATTAGGTTTTTGGATGTTTAGGGTTTTCCATTATTTCTAAATAATAAATAGGCCTTCGAACCTCATTGTAACACAGTTCAAAGGCATGTATCCACCACATCTATTCTTAGAGATATGCTACCATCGCCCGAGCTAGTTAATTTCCATTTTTGTATGTAAGCATATTTCAGTTCTTTGATATTAATGAAATGAAGTTTTATTTCTGCTACTTCTCTGCGTATATGTGCATTTCTGTATTTTTTGGCATTCCTGCATAAGTCTGGATAAGTGGAATCAGAGTGGTCTTCTCTTTCTCTATTTTTGTTTGCATGTCCCCAACGAGATCAAGGTATAAGGAGTTAGGGATCGAATTGGTTGAACCTTTACAAGACCAACCTTGCAAACCCCAACGACCTCCCATGGTGGAAGAAAAAAAAGACGAGGGGACAAGGGATCCTTTCAAAATGTTGCATGAGGAATCTCTTGAGTGACAGAGGAACACGATGATGGATAACTTTTCCAAGATCCTTTGATGGCTACCCATAAGGGATGCATATTCATGCAACAACCACTTTGGTGGTGCCACTCCTTTTATGGTACAATTTAACTTTGATATTCCCATATTTGAAGGCCAGATAGATGCATACACCATAAAGAGATGGTTAAATCTGTTGGAAGGATATTTTTTAGTTCATGAATTTTCCAATCGAGAAAATATTACTTTTTCACTTCTCAAATTTTCCCCACATGTCAAGGACTGGTAGTAAGCCTATTGTGAATAAAAGGATGAGAGTGAATCCTCATTATTTTCAGTCGAAACCACTTGGAATTCTCTCTGAGATTCCATCAAGGAACAATACTACCCTGTCGGGACCTATCAAGATAAATACATAAACTGGACCATGCTATGGCAGGGAAGGGACCAAGATGTGTCAGAGTTCACAAATGTTTTCCATACCCTTCGCACAAAGCTGGGTATAAAGGATTCTAAGCAGCATTTGGTACTCAAGTACTGTGAATGTTTACATAAGTACATCTAGGACAAGATGGATAAGGCCAAGGCGTGGCGATCGAGGACAACCAGCCGAAGCCGCAAGTGAAGAACAACACCATGAAGACAAATAAGGACACAAGGAAATGATGTGAGTTCCACAAGAGCCTCACTCACAACACAAGTGACTGTTGAGCCAAGCAATCACTGGTGGATGATCTGAAGGCTTTTGAATTAGATGCATGTTATGACCCTGAGTCAGAAACTGACAGGGGGAATGAAAAAGGGAAGCAGATTATCGATGCGGAGCCTAGTGCCACCTTTCCACCACTAAGATCCAAAAGGATGAGCCTAAAAATCCAAAGCAGGGGGAGTGGTTCTTCCACTCACAGATGTGGGTGAAGGGTTCCCTATTGCATTTCATTATCAATGGTGGGAGCCAAAGAACCTCATTTCCGCAGAGTTCATGAAGCAATTGGGCCTATTGACCACAACACACCCGTAGTCGTACACCATCAAGTGGCTTCACCAAGAGCGAGATCTCCGCATTAGCTAATAATGTCGCCTTCCCTACACAATCAAGGCCTTCATGAATGACGTACTATGTGATATCACTCCTCTTGAAGTTTGTGATGTATTATTAAGCTAACCATACTTGTGGAAGCAACATTTTGTGTATGAGTCTAGGCCTTGCACTATTATTATTACTTTGGGTGATAAGTTGTACAAGATATCGGAGGTAGCACCACCTACCGTCATTGCTTTAATCACTAGAAAGAAATGAAGTAAGATCATTTCCCAGATCGAGAAAATTGTTTTCCTTATGATTCACCCTTAGGGAAATAATAATATTGTGGCCACAACCTCCAGACAAGGCTCCTCCGCACGACAACAACAAATGGACAAGGATGTGGAGGATTACAGGGAAAGCTTCACCTCACCCACAAGGGTACCTCTACACTGTCAAGTCAAACACTCCATCAATCTGACCTTAGGCGCACCACTACCCAATGGACTGATCTATCGATGCTCTGTTTTGGAGAACGATGAAATCAAGAGGTAGATTCATGAGCTATTGCATAAAGGGAATATCAGGCCAAGTTCATCACCCTGTGGGAGCCTGATTGTGTTGCTACAAAAGAAGGATGGGACCTAGAGACTCTATATTGACTATCGGGCATTAAACAAGATCATTGTCTAGAACAGGTATCCAATCCCATGGATTGATGACCTTCTGGACTACCTTCAGGGGGCCAAATATTTCATCAAGATTGACTTGAAGTCTGGTAATCGCTAAGTACTGATTGAACCCTCGATGTGTGGAAGAATACCTCCAAATCCAAGGAAGGCATTTTTGAATTGTTGGTCATGCCTTTCGGGTTGACAAATTCGCCTGCAACCTTCATGAGGCTAATGGACTACATCTTGCGACCCTTCACCAACTCATTCGTGGTGGTGAATTTGGATGACATTCTGATCTTCAGCCAAAGTTGGGAAGATTCACATCGACCATATTCGATAGGTCCTCCAAACTTTACAACAACACATTTTGTGTGCCAATTTGGAGAAATTCACTTTTGGTATGACTTAAGTTCAATATCTGGGTTACGTTATTGATGAATAGGGTGTGCATGTGGACCCAACCAAGATAAAATTTATCCAGAATTGGCTCGCCCCAACCACTTTAACAGAGTTCTGCAGCTTTCTGGTCCTTTCCAACTTCTAACGTAGGTTTGTGTTGGGGTTCTCTCATATCACTTGGCCCTTGAGTCAAGTCACCAAGGGAGGAGTAAAAGAAAATTTATTTTGGTCTAAATCCCAACAGAAGCTATTTGTCGAGTTGAAGCATCACCTCTGCTTTTCATTAGTGCTCACATTACCAGACCTACAGGAACCATTTGAGATTGAGACAGATGCCTCCAGCTATGCTATTTGTGGATTTCTTACTCAGCAGGGGCATCTAATGGCAATTTGAAAGTATCCCACCTATGAAAAAGATATGTATTTCATTACACATGCCTGCCAACAATGGAAGCATTACATTTTAGGGAAGGAAATGACCACCAAGGGAAGTTGCAGAATGATCACCATCAGAAATGGTCCACATACCTACAACAAGTCCATTTGAAAATTAAGTACAAGAAGGGAAGCACCAACAATTTTGTAGACTTCCCCAACCACCCGTCGGTCATGGCACTGACCACTGTGCTCGATTCTTGTGTGCATGAGACTGCGGGGTGGCTACATCTTTACAAGAGTGATCTAGAATTCGGCAACACATACCAAATGCTCCTGGAAGGAAAGAAAGTTCCAAATTTTCACCTTTAGGATGCACTATTATACCACCTGGGACACCTTTGTGTTCCTTCAAGTGAGTGTGCCAAGATGATTTGGGAGGTGCACTACATGTGGGTCACTGTACATTTCGAGGTAGAGAAAATAGTTGGAGTGCTACAAAAGTATTTTTTTGGCGAAACCTCCAATAGGATGTTGGGAAGTACATCAGATCTTGCACTTCCTACGTCATTGCCAAACCAACCATCAAGAAGCAAGGCCTATATACTCCTCTACCTACTTGTAGTCGAACTTAGGAATCCATCTCCATGGATTATATATCGGGCCTTCCTTCTACTAAGCATGGAAATGACTACGTTTCCGTGATCGTCGACATATTCTCTAAGATGACCATTCTGGCAGCCTACAAGAAGAGTATCACAACAGAAGCCACTGCTAAGCTCTTGTTTGAATGGGAGTGGGTACACTTTGGGATCCCACAAGCCATTATCTCATATCAAAATAGTAGGTTCCTTAGTACATTTTAGTCAAGTCATTGGTTGATGTTGGATACCAATCTCACTAAGTCCACGATTTCCACCCCCAAACAGATTGCCAAATAGGGATCATTAATAGGATGACCATACACATTATGCTCATCTACAACTCGAAGCATCTACTTACATGGGATGAAATCCTCCCCTATTTACACAACAACTTCAATAAAGCTCTCCATAGCTCAACTAGTTACAACCATTTTCAAATGGGATTTGGATTCCAGCCACTATGTTCCATTGATGTGGCCATACCATTTGCAGCTACTCCGACATATTTGGCTCATGTCCATTCTAAAACTGACAAGGCTAACAATTTCATTGAGCACATTCAGCACATCCACGAGTAGGTCCATGACATGTTGGACAGAGCCAATGCTAAGTACAAGCAACATCATGATCATCATTGGGTGCCACACAAGTTCCAAGTGAGCGACAAAGTTTGGTTACATTTGTAGAAGGAGCGCCTCACTAGGCCCCACCGCAAGATTTGCATGCTCCGATATGGCCTTTGCACCATCACTAAGGCTATAGGGGATAATTATTTCAAGCTCAAGATTCCACCATTCCTTGGCCTGCACCCAGTGTTCAATGTGGACCACCTTCAACCATACTTTCCACCATTACTAGACACATCAGACATTACAGAATAATTCACACCAATAGAGTTAAACCCAGACTGCATGGAACAAGCCACAACTGATCAGATCATGGACACACAAATCAAAAATAATCGCCAAAAACATATACAACTGTATCGGGTTGTCAAAGCTGGCCAACCCCTTCACCAAGGCAAGTGGCTCACCAAGGACCAAGTTGAGTAGATATTTCCCCATCTCATGGAGGCACTCAATGCAATGGGAACCATTGCTTCTTAATGAGGGAGGAATGATCCAGGTGGATATTTGTGGATACCTTCCTATTCCACTTAGACCCCCACCATTGTTTCTTTTTTTTTTTAGTTTCCTTAATTGTAGCACAATTTTACTATTTTTGGCAGTGTTTCAGGTCCTAAACTTCCAGAGTCGTTTTGATGCCCTGAACGACGTTTTTTTTTGGAAAAGAAGCAAAGAAAAGACTTCAATTGATTTTTACAGCCGAAATTTGTAGTCCTCGGACAGATATTTCTAGCGAGGTATTGTGTGCGTTAAACGAAGATCATATGCCAAAGTTATGACCCTGGGAAGTTGATGTACCAATTTACCCAAACAAAGCCCATAGTTTTGGCACTTCATCTCCTAGGGTTAGGTTTTTAGATATTTATGGTTTTGCGTTGTTTCTCAATAATAAATAGGCCTTCAACCCTCATTGTAACATAGTTCAGAGGCATGTAGCTGCCACATCTCTTCTTTGAGATAATTTACCATCGCCCGAGCTAGTTTATTTCCATTTTTGTATGTAAACATATTTCAGTTCTTTGATATTAATGAAATGAAGTTTTATTTCTACTGCATCTTTGTGTATGTGTGTATTTATGTATTTTTTGGTGTTCCTACATAAGTCTATATCACTTAATGAGTTCCCTATTAGGTGTTATAGGACCCCTGAGGGCTAAACCACCCTTTCGGGTGCCCAAACCCTGAATTAAACCTCTTTTTTCAGTGCTATGATCTCCCAGATGCTGGCACAACAATTCATGATTTCCACTGAAACCCTCCAATCACATGCATGATGCCTACAAGGGAGCGACTATAGTCTTTTTCACCCAGTTTTGTGCCTGTGACCATGGCATTTAAGCCACTTTTTCAGTCTAGGATCCATACCTTTGCCAATAACTTAGTGACACATTCCAGAACCATGAATGGCACAAGGACAAATCCTTCCATACAAATCTTAAACAAGAACTAGACCTAAGAAGGCCTAGCCATGATAGACATTTCATCAAACATATCATGAACATGAAATCTATCGGTCATAAATAAACCTCTAAACATAGGGGTCTCATACTTATCTAAGATTTGTAAGGAAACATTGATGCCTCATCACAACAACGGTATTATCATCTACTAGGTCATATATTCATTGTTCATTCATTTTCTAATTAAATCATGGAAAGACCCATTGTCTTTCATAAAACATACTCATAACCAATATATAACCAACAAAATAACAAGGATATAACATCCATAAAAATCACATATGAACCAATACATTTACACATGAAATACCAAGGAGAAGGAGTTCTTATTGATGAATGCATAAGCTAACCAGGTCTGGGACATCCACAAAATACATAACCATAGATTTGGCTGAACCAAATATTTATTTCAGCCAATCACCCCCAGGGCTTCCTTAGGCTTTACCGTATATCCACCAAGGAATTCCTAGGCCTGAAACCCTCATCAATACAACCAGGCTTTACCGCAATCCCACTGGATCACTAGGCCCTAAACAAACATGGATGCCTCTGGATATCTCCACCTACATCATGGGGAATTTTTCTATCTCAACCTCTCATCTTTACCATGTATCCCTCCATTTCCGGTCAAGGGATTCATAGGCCTACAAGGTCACCACCATTGGGGCTTTACCATGTATACCGCCATTATCGATCACAGGATTCCTAAGCCTAATCAAGGATATTCACCTCTCAGCTCAATCAAGGTGTTCACAACCAGGCTTTACTGTATATCCCATCCCAAGATTCCTAGGCCTTCTGAATAATCCTAAGACCACCCCACTCAGCTTCAAGTCCATTTGACAATCCAGCTCAACCAAATACAAGAGAACCCACCACACCATGGCTATTCTGAAATGACAAGGCAAGGGTGAAAACCACTATCACACTTGAATAAACCCATGGCAATGATAACAAGAGAACCAAATACACACATGCATGTACCATTCATGCCAAATCTATCAAGGAAATAACACATGCAAATCGATACCTACAAGTAATCTTGTTGTAGTCATGATCCCTCTCTTCCTTGCTTGATATTTTCTTCCCTTTTCCTTCTTTGCTCTTCCTTTGCCTTTATTGATCCAATGCTAGAGTGCTCCAAGAATGCTCTAAGTGTCCAAGAGTGTGAGAGAGAGAGCTCAAAACTGAACTTAAAAAAGGTTACCAACTGATCCTTAAAATCCTTTTTATTAATGAAGCCTCTAATTTCTTCAATTTTCCATTTTTTCCCTTCAATTTCCTCTTCACATGCAACTTGTGACCTTCACTTTCATTTTCTCCAAATTTCCTTTATTTTCATAAACAAAATGCCAATTAATGCCACTTTTCCTTTTCAAATCCTTTTCCATTTCCTTTGACAATTTCCTTTAGCCATAATAACCAAAATGAACACCCACTGGGATGTTTTTCCCACCATTCAACTTGGAATATGTGTCCCATGACCTTGGTCTTATATTTTTTTACATGAAATTTTGGCCAGTGTTATTACATAGGGTTTTCTTCTTTTGTCATTGCAGATTTGAAGCATAAAAAACCATATCTTGTTGTTAGGGTCACTTGTGACCAGTGACTTAAGTGAAGTGTTTTTGGTACACCCTCGTGAAATCTTTACACTAACACACCATCTCCTGGGTGATTTGTAATCCTTGTAGGATTTCAGTTTTTGGTTAGAAAGTCACAGTTGTAGGCCCCACTTCCTTAACTCGAGCTTGGAGGTTGGGTCATTTCATAGTGGCGCTCTATTTCACATTTACCCAAAGGGCTTGTAAAAGCAAGTAAATGTGGGGAGGGGGTATTATAAAGGCCATTCCATTGCATGGAGAATTCAAGTACCTTTATTTTATTTTGAAACCAAATAAGTATGGTATAAGAGATTGGAGTTGGTTGATAGACAAATTTGAACATAGGTTGTCGTTATGGTCACATAAATGGCTCGCTTTAGGGGGTAAATTGATATTGGTGCATTTGGCACTATACAACATCTCAGTCTACAAGATGCATCTTTATATGATGCCAAAATATATCATTAATTAGATAAATTCATACATTTTAAAATTTATCTAGGCATCTTCTAAGGATGCCAAGAAGATACATCTTGTTCATCTAGAGGAAATTTCTTTGTGGAAGGAGGACGAGGGCTGGTGAATAATGAAAATTAAGCTTTTTGGGAGGGTTCTGTTGGTAAAGATTTTATGGCATGCCTTAAATGGTAATGACATATGGAAGTTTATTATCAAGGAAAAGTACTTAAAAAATCAGTCTTTATTGGTGTTGATAAAGGAGTGGGCACACGCTCCATGCTCGACATCATACATTTGAACAATCTCATGAAAGTAAAACACTTGTTGATTGGGAATATATGGTGGGAGATTGGGGCGGGCGTTTTGGTGGAGATTAGACTAGATCCCATTAGAGGTTTTGTTGGGGAACATTCTTTGCTTTCCGATCTCATCTGGTATATCCATAACTTGGGTATTTACTTTTTAAATCAAATATATGTATCACATGATCCCATCAAATGTTATCCTTCCTAGATTCATGCCCATGAACATGATTTACTTAGTGATCTAGGTGTATCTTGGGATAGGTACATGAATAACCTATCCATGGTAGGTTCACTTTGATTGAAAACGACGATATCTTCACATGGGATGGAAAAACTATATGTTGTCAGATCTCGGTAAAGGAGGCATACAGATATATCTCTCTCGCTCATCATTATTATGAAGATCGAAGGTGGTTTTGTAAAATCTAGAAGTGGAACCTTCCCCTTAAACTAAAATGTTTTGGATGGATGGCGTGGAAAAATAAAATTTTAACTTGGGATAACTTATGCACACGTAGTTTTAGCGGGCCAGGGAGATATGTTATGTGCAAGTCGAACTTGAAGATGTGGTTCATTTGTCCTAACTTTCCTTATGTGAACTCCATTTGGACTAGTGCATTGAATATCTTAAATATTACTACGAATTGGAATCCCTCTTCACTAGAAGTTTGTTTGTAGGAGTGGGCCGCGAGTTATAAGGTTTATCGCACTCTCCCATTTTACATTTTCTAATGCATTTGGAGGTGTAGGAATGCAAAAAATATTTGAGGATGCTTTGATGGACATCAAGTGTATTTGCATGAATATTGTTGCATACTACAATGAAATCGGGTCAGTGTATGAGAAGGGTTCTTCGGAATGCATTCAACTCTTAAATATATGGAGCAGATATCCAATGGGTTTCTTTGATGGTGTGATTTGTTTGTGGTTGTGGGGCATATATAGTCATAAAGCCTTGCACCTATTATCATTTTCGTTGGAACAGTGGGGTGGGTTCTAATACCCACACTAAGATCATAACACTTTGGGGGGTCCTATTCTGTGCAAAGTGGTTATCCATCATGATTGTGAATGTCTTTGGAGACTCAAAAGTGGTTATTTACTGGGTGCATATGTGGTCCTTTTTTGAACCTCCATTGCTCATAAATTGGATAAAAGGAATTAAAATGTTGATTGAAAGTTTCCCTGGACTAAATTTTGCACACATACAAGGAACTTAATGTCATTGTGGATGCTTTATCCAAGGTGAGGCACAACAAACAAACAAGGGAGATTATTTATACTGCTTTTTGCAATGATACTTTCCAAAGGACAGGGAAAATCCATATTACATAGGCTCCACCCTATTGACATGGAACATCTAGTATTATGTCTCTAGTTTTTTGAGAAATATTTGTGATGTAGGGAACATATTATGTATTATGAAATAAGCTACATAAAAAGACATATTTACAATCTGGATTAGATTATTTTTTTTGTGATCATAAGATTATTCTAGAATTGGTGTATAGGTTGGCAATTATGTCCAGATGTGATAACTTTGTGATAACTTTGGCAATTATTGATATGGAACATCTAGTACTGTCTCTAGTTTTTTTGTGAAATATTTGTGACGTAAGGAACATATTATGTATTATGAGATAAACTACATTAAAAAAACATTTACAATCTGGATTGGATTATTTTTTTGTGACCATAAAATTATTCTAGAACATGTTACCAATTACGTTTAAAGTGATAACTTTTTAGATGAATATAGACTATAATCTTTAACATAAATTATACTAGAAATGGTGAATAAGCTATACCAGATATGGTGAATATCTTGATATATAATTACCTTGATAATTTGTCGTATTATATTCATACCCATACCCATAAATGGATTACGAGTGGTCACATAAGAAATGGAATACACAAACTCATGCTAGAAAAGAAATGGAATGTTTCACAAACTCCTTGAATGTTTCACAAACTCCTTCCTACCGTTTCCATGTGAACTTCTTGATGTAATCCAAATACCAAACCCGAGTCTTGAACAAGGCGACCACGTCATTACTTTTCCATGTGAATAGCAATCCCTGGTCGCCAACAAGGCAACCACGTCATTACTTTTCCATGTGAATAGGAATCCCGGGTCGCCAACAAGGCAACCACGTCATTACTTTTGCCACAGGTATGCCGCGTCAATACTTTGGCGGTCCATGGGCGGTAACGCATAGGAACGCACATATAGAGATACGCCATAAACGTGTATAAATCTAGATATGGTGGAAGACTTTAGGGATCGGACTGTAATGATTCATTTGGATAAGGATGACAGGCCACCTCCCAGAGAGGAACATTGAGTACGACGTACGACTGTGACTACCACCCTTTTAAATGCCACCTAATCTCAATAGATAAGTCTCCGGATGAGGATTGAACATTGGAGTATGGTCCTCTTATTCTCTGAAGAGTGATTAAACTCTCATCGCCTCAAGCGCACCTCAAATTCCGGAGAGTCCCTTGGCCCACACGCCATCAGGGTCAAAGTACGTAAAAGCGCAAGCGCTCTTTGCCGACTTGGCAGGCTAGTCCTTCGGATAAGATTGCCAAACCGCCACATCGAATCTCTAAAACCGTTGGAAAGGGAACGGAAAACAGCCCCCAGAGAATCTTTCGCCTCTTGTGGACAGAGGTATGTCCCGCCGCAAGGATAGAACCATTCGGCGAGGGTTCACGTGGCGGAATCTCCACGGACATATGCTGACATGTCCTTATCGTCTGACGCTACAAAATGCCCACGACGGCGGTTGGCAGGAGAGAATTTCAGTTGATGCAGAAAGAAAGAAATTCCTTAGGCAGAAACTCAAGATTGTTCATTGATTTCAAAACCCTAATTTCCTTTCTAGCAGCCATGGCTGAAGAACGCGTCATATCGACAAGCGATTTATCTTCACCTTCATCTTCTTTTTCTGTTTGCTCTTCCGATTCAACGGGCTCCTTGCCTTCCACCGACGACATGATGGACAACGGCAAGTCTTCATGGGAATTCTCGCCTCCAGTAATGCCCCACGGCAATGGCGGCCCTCTCTTCCACATGAAGTCTCTCAGAGCGAGCCTCCCTTCGCACAAGTAAGTCTATTTGGTCACTGTATATTTATTTAATTATAGCTTTCTTTGCGCGAGAACTGGTTCAAATTCCTGGGCTAGATTACTGGTTCAAATCCCTGGGCTAGATTTCTTGCGTGAGAGGTTACTGGTTCAAATTACTGGGCTAGATTACTGGTTCAAATCCCTGGGCTAGATTACTGGTTCAAATTCCTATATTTAATTATCGGTTGGCTGCTAAATTACTGGTTCAAATTTCTATTTTTAATTATCGGTTTCTTTGCGCGAGAAATTACTGGTTGAAATCCCCTGTGTGCTAGATCACTGGTTGAAATTCTCATAAGTATTAGGTCAGCCGTTCAAATCACCGTGAGTCCTTATCCAAAAAATATATTATCACCTTAGCTTCTTCATTTACGGGGCTGCTGCAATCTTTTGTTGATCTTGGCTGTTTGTTTGAATAATTTGCAGGAGGGGTTTGTCCAAATTTTTCACCGGCAAGTCCCAATCGTTTACGTCTGTAGCAGATGTGAAATGTGTGGAAGAGCTGGCCAAGTCAGAGAAGAAGCTCAAGAGTTCACACAGCTGGGAATCGACCGTAAAATCATCATATAATAATCAGGCCATTCGATCCTCAATGCTCTCCGTAGGCTCAGCCGAATCCAGTAAAACATCCCCCAAGGCTTTCAATGGGGTGAAAATATTGGGCTAGAAAGGTAGCAATTTAATGCCCACGAATTCCTACCGCCTATCGTTATCGCCTCCAAAACAGATTATATAGGATTCACGGGGAACAGACAATATACTAATTCACAGATCCATCCCAAAAAGCAAGCACTGAACGCTGTACATCATACTCAAACTTGACCATTTTTATTTGCTGTAAAGTCTTCAAACCCTAACAGATTTCGAGTCGTGGGCAGAAGAAACCCCCCGTCTGATGTAACATATTTTGATGTCAAATCTTCAAAGTGCTTCTATATTTGGTTAATATGCTTTTAACCATACAGTTTGGAGTGGAGTGACCTACAGAAGTTTGGAGTGGAGTGACATACTGTTTGGAGTGGAGTGACCTACAGAAGTTTGGAGTGGAGTGACATACTGTTTGGAGTGGAGTGACTCTATTGGTTAAGAATACCTCTTTTCCTTAAGAGGTTACAGGTTTGATGTTGGCTGTGATATTACTGTAATATTATTACAATTACATATATGAAAAACAAAAAATGAAAAAAAAAGACGAAAAAAGAAAACAAGAGAAATATATCTCTCTGAACCCAGCAGTACCTGGCATGAATGGAAACCCCAGTTGTGAGCGTTGCCTTCTACGCACGCTGCTATCTGTTGTTTATTCATCTATCGATCATTAACGAAAAATACTTATATAGTCTCATTTCAATTTATATAGTATTTGATGAGATGCGGAACAACGAAATTTAATTAAATTAAAATAAGACCAGTGTGGCTGAGGATATCACTGTAACACATGCTTTGCCCTTTTATCTTTTTCCTGATGGCAGAAACATTGTTTCAAAAAACTTTGTTTGCTTTCCAAAAAAATGCTGTCTGGTTGTAGAAACATTCTAAATCGTCATAGAAAATCTTAATATTGTAAATTGTTACAGAAACATTCTAAATCGTCATAGAAAATCTTAATATTGTAAATTGTTATAGAAACATTCTAAATCGTCATAGAAAATCTTAATATTGTAAGTTGTTATAGAAAACCTTTGATTCAGACCATCAATGTCACTTGCTTGTAGTTCCTGCATATTGGATTGTGGCATGCACTGCGCTCGGTTCAAGATCCAGCTGCTGATACTGGGCGTCGAAAAATTACATATAACCTCTGCAAACACACTAGTTGTAGGTAGTATGCCCAACAGCTTGAGTGTGTCAAATTCTTAGAGAATCTATTTTTCCATCAACCTATGGAGCCAAACTTCCTACTCACGATGTCATTAGAATTGTTTTAATCTCAAGTTTTGCCATATATAACATTTAACTGATTTAAAGGCTACCAAGGGGAAGTTCAAATGTCAGATCGAGCGCTCACTCTCTCTCAAAACTGGGCAGGTATATACCTGGGACTGCTCGTGTATTGGCTCTGAATTGGTAACCACAAATCAACCATTTTAATTCAGACATGATAGGTAATGTCCAACGCATATTTGAATATCTATTAGGTAAATTAGAGGTATGTAGGTAATGTTTCACCCATAATGTCCCACCCATATTAGGTATATAGGTAATGTTTTACCCATATGTGGACATTTAGTACGTAAATTAGACCCATCTAGGTAAAGTCTTACCCATATTTGAACATTCATTAGGTAAATTGGAGGTATTTTACTTCTGCGATATAGAGCAGTTGATTTTGTGTATTATTCAATGTTTTTCAGGTTTTAAGTTAAAATATCATGCGAGGGGTAAAGGTGGGAGACAACCATAAGATAAAAACTGTGAATGGCTTATCCAAATTCAATGCAACTTTACAACCTAGTAAAAGCATCCAATAAATAAACAATGATTTTTCCATTCAAAAAATGAAAACCACAGGTATTATGTTTAACCTCCTATCCCACCGTAGAATGAAGGCACAACCATCAAGATAAACAAGCAGAGTAGCTTTATTGTTCTAGAGGCTCTCATAATCCTATTTTAAAGCATTTCTTAGCGTAGATCATAATCCTATTTTAAAGCATTTCTTAGCGTAGATCTTGCCAAAAGTTATGTAAATACTATTCAAATGAAACAACCTATCATCTTTCTTGCAGATCTTTGTAAATAGTACCGTAGAATGAGAGCACAACCATCAAGATAAACAAGCAGAGTAGCTTTACTGTTCTACAGGCTCTCATAATGCAATGTGCAAAAAACTCATGTCCGTACTAATTAAGGTGTCCTAACCAACTAACAGACCACCTTTATTTATAAGACGCGCCACCTATCACCATGGTTAAAAAATTAGTAGAAGTCTATGTCCATTTAATAATTGCTTATAATGTGTTTTGATGAAACCAATGGTCCAATACTAGGAAGCATACTCTTTTGATGCACACGTCGCTTCATGTTTCTGTCGTTACTTATGAGAGCAATTAGTATATATCATTATACTGCAAAGAATGATTCATAACAATGCACTTTCGTTGTAAGAATCAGAAAAGAAGATGGTGAAGAGACTGTTTCTTGGAGTATTTCAGAAATGATCACGAGTTTTTTTTGTGTTCACACTTGCTACAGAAATGCCGAATGTATTTCATCAAAAGTTTTTAATCTTCACTCGTCCTACAGAAATGACAAAAGCGTTTTCTCCGAAATTGATGTGGTAATATGTATATGGACAGAGAGGAGGGTTTTTGTAGATCTCTACCCACACCGCACGTGCGTCGCTTGGAAAAGTGTACAATTGTTCTCTCTAGGTATTGGTTCATTTTTCAACCCTTTGTTCACTGCATTAAAAATATTTAAAAACTATATGTCTCTTAATATTGAATATATATCTTAATTTTATAGTGATTTTTTTTAAATATATGTTATCTAATATTAGATATGAATCAAATTCTTTGAGATCTGAATTTTTTGCATTTAAAAATAGGGTTTTATCTTGAGATTTGATCTCTCAATTTAATCTGAAATTAATTGAGCTTAGAGGAGCTCTAGAGTCCACTATGGGAGTAGATTTCACATAAACATGTAAACTTAGACGTAAAATAAACATAAATGTAAATGTAAATGTAAATATTTAACTTTTTTTAATTTAA
>APFE031107143.1:244253-261922 GCA_000404065.3 Pinus taeda
CCAAAATGTTACTCTAATGCCAAATCTGACCATGAAATGGAAACCTCTGTTGTGAACGAGGTCCTCTACGCAGGCTGCTTTCTGTTGTTTATTCATCTATCGATTATTTACGAAAAGTACTTATATAATCTCATTTTAATTTATTTTAATTCCTTATACTCTGTATAGCATATGCGAATACTATATATCATCTAGTATTGATAAGATGGGGAACAATGAAATTTTAATAAATTAAAATAAAACCATTATCCGCTAGTAGTGGTACATTATTCCCAAACTCACAAAGAACACCGTCCTGTTTGTGTGCGTGTGACTGATAATAACAAACCAGTGTCACTGAGCATGTCACCGTAACACATGCTTTTCCTTTTTAATGTTTTCCTGATGGCAGAAACTTTCAACAAACTTTGTTTGCTTCCCACAAAAATGCTCTCTGGTAGTAGAAACATTCTAAATTGTCATAGAAAATCTTAATATTGTAAATTGTTATAGAAAACCTTTGATTCATACCATCATTGTCACTTGCTTGTTGTTCCTGCATATTGGCTTGTGGCACGCACTGCGTTAGGTTCAAGACCCGGCTGTTTATACTGGGCGTTGAAAAATTACATATAACCTCTGCAAAGAGACTAGTTGTAGGTAGTATACCTAACAGCTTAGTGTATTAAATTCTTACCCATTTCATCTTCCTCTCAACATATGGGCCAAACTTCCTGCCCATGAGGTCATTAGAATTGTTCTAATCGCAAATTTTTCAATATATCTTATTTGGAAGGTTTAGAGTACCAATGGGAATTTCAAATGTCACATTTATAAAATAAGCCTTTCGACTCAATCATCATACTACAAAAATGATTTAGAATGTCACATTTATAAAATAAGCCTCTCGACTCAATCATCATACTACAAAAATAATTTATAATGATGCATTCTAGTTGTAAAATCTCTAAGAGAATGGAAAAGATGAGGAAGAGACTGTCTTGGAGTATTTCAGAAATGATCACGAGTTTTTTTTGTGTTCACACTTGCTACAGAAATGCCGAATGTCTTTCATCTGAAGTTTTTAGCCTTCACGCTTCCTACGAAAATGCAAAAGCGTTTTCTCTGAAATTCATGTGCTTAATATGTCTATGGACTGAGAGCAGGGATTTTGTAGATTTCTTCCCACGCCGTACGTACGTCGCTTGTAGTGTAGTGTACAATCGTGAGAGTGTAACATTAAAATTATTTTAGTTTTTTCCTCGCTAGAAAATTAATACAGGTTACTTTTACATTAAAAAAATATTTTTTTGAAATTGAACTTTTTAATATAAAGTCGTTTTATGGTAAAAAAATATTATTTTAAATTTAATAAATTAAAATTTCGCTTAAAGTATTATAAATCAAAAATTAAATTAAAAAATAAAATTTTTTGGTTAATTTTAAATAATAAAGTTAAAGTTAAAATTAATGTCAAAGAAGGTGTTAAACATCTTAAAAATAAATTTAAATAGGGGGGTGAGATTTGTAATAGTTAAAAAAAATGTAAATATTTAAAATGTGGAAATTAAAATATAAGAGTGTTGTAACTATCCTAAAAATAAAACATTAAAAAAAAAAAAAAAACCATAAGAAATGCCCATTCACTAAAAAATAATAAATCTTTAAAATTAATTTAATTGTTATATTTTATTATTTTATATAATAAATTGCATTTTTTTTTATTTATAATACACATATCACATTGAAATAAATTGAAATAATATTCATATTTCAAAATATATAATTAATAAACATATAAACATTTAAAAATTTAATTCATAAACATAAAATTAAAAATAAAAATATTTTAAATAAAGAAATGTGATTAATCTATATAAAGACGGATGAAAAATTATTTTTCATATAAGTCAAAATAATAATGTATATTCTCTCTTTTTTTTTAAATAAGTAATGGGACTTCTATTCATCATTCAAAACAAAATTAAAGCATACTTAGTGCAATATAGTCATATTCTCATCAACATATTGGGTATGACATTGCAAATGTTTTTCTTCCTAGACTTTTTTTTTACAAAATTTACAACCAAAAAGGTAGCTCCAATTTGTCTATGACTTTTAATGACTTTTCATTGCAAGCCCAAGAGCGTGACCCTAACATGCTTTAGACACTTAACATAACTAAACATAACAGGACAATATAAGACTTCTAAAAACCATACCCAAAACCATAACAGGTACATATAGTATCAGATTAGTTATAAGGGTCATCACCTAGGACAGGGGGTGAGGGCGGGGAGAGCGCTTGCTCAGGAGGGTCCTGGTCGCTGCCTTGGTGTGATGGCTCTCCTCTCGTGCTACACACACACATATGGCATACAGTAGCCAATGATCTTCCCTATTGCCATGAAGGATGTCCATGTGATGGACATAATGCATGAAACTATCAAACCTTTTTTTCCAGGGAGTCGATACATTCCTTTTGACAAAGTTTAATGTCCAACATTATGCACAAGTGTGTTTACAATGTCTCTACTCTTCTTTGAAGGAGGTCAAATTGTCACGGATGGGTGCCTTGAGAACCAATCTCTACTATGACTTTTCCCATCAACTTTTTTATGTGTCATGTTGTGTCCATTATTTTATGATACAGGGTTTCCCGCGTCCAAGTGACGCATGTATCTATCACCCAATTGACCTCCTCCACCACTCATCCCTCTAATTTGCTCCAAGAATTATTTCTCATTAAGTTCCAAAATAGCCTTTCCCGCTTCTAGGACAAGGTCCACATAAGCTTGTGCAACCTCCCATTCCTCAGTGTCTATTCTTGTTCTTTTGAAATGGGTGGTTGATGATTGCCCGCCTCTTGGCCTTCCCATATGATAAACCTTCTGCCATGATCCATAATCCTGTGGTCCATTGTTCTTCACGACAGCGAATGGATATTCTCTACCTTGAGGAACCACAGATCACTATGAAGGAAAAACCAGTAAGTGGGGTATTAAATAGCATCATACACCCAAAGCCCAGAGTCCCCACTACTCTGCAACTTTCTTATTTCAGCCATTATTGCTAGATCAAGGTGTGATAATTCGCACACATTCATATGTGTGCACCGCGGTCACCCCTGAGTCTATTTCGACAGATATCTTTTCGTTATTGCATGATATGTCATGGGAATTAATTGTGAACACTTGTAGTTCGGTTGATAACCATTGTTGTCCTTGGGTCAAGGGAATTTCGTACCTAAGATTGTACCCTCCTCTGTTTCCACCACTAGCTTTTAATGTCCATGTATCAAATCTCTGGATTATTCCAATGCCACTTTGTTGTAACAGTCATCCCTTGCATTGGTTATGAGTCAGCCATGTTGTCCCATTCTCGATGGTCATTAATCATTTCTTCGAGTCTGGTTCCCCTCGGGGTGCGTACCCATCTCCACGATGTTTGTCTGAGTCTGATCACTTACTTCATGTCCAGCGAAGATATGTTATCACAATCATCCTTGAGTTTCCCATATCGAACATCCTCCCATACATATTCACCCTGGAGCGCCAGTTCCTTAACCCCTTGATTCGCCAACCTATCCATCATCTTATTGGATGATCGATGAACGAGGCTAAATTCCAAGGCCCGCATGTGAGCCAAGTGTCCATGAATCCTTTGAATGATCTGTAACAACCCTAGGTTAAAAGTTCATGTAATAAAAGTTAATAAAGGTAAAATAAGACCATGGTCAAGGGACATGTATTCCAACCTGTATGTTGGGAAAAACATCATAGTGGGCATTACTTCTTGTGTTTATGGCTAAGGGGAAATTGGCAAAGGAAAATGGCTAAGGCATTAAAAATTCAAAGTGGCATTAATTGACATTTTATTTATGAAAATAAAGTAAATTAGGAGAAAAGAGAGGTGAAAGGTCATAGGGTGCATGTGAGGAGGAAAATTTTGGAAAATTGAAGAAAATAGATGCATCAATGATAAAAAGGATTCTAAGGATCAGTTCACATCCTTTTGTCAGTTCAGTTTGGAATTAGTCTCAAAGAGTACAAATAAAATAAGCAAGCAATGAAAGGAAAATAAAAACAAAGAAGGACAAGGAAAGGAAAGGAAAAGCAACGAATGAAAAAGAAAGAAAAGGAAGGTAAGGATCAAGCAGCTTCAGCGGCAATACTTGCAAGTAACAGATTGCATGTGTGATTTCCTAGCTGGTTTTGACGTGCATAGTATGTGCATGTTGGTATATCGTTCTTTTGTTGTCATTGGCATGAATTTTACCAAGTTCAATTAGTGGATTTTAGCCTAGCCTTGCCATTTCCAAATAGCCATGGTGTGATGGGGTTGTTCTCAGTTTGAAATTTGGATTGTCAGATGGTTTTAGAATCCCAAGGTGAGATAGTCTCATTAAAATTCCCAAAGGCATATGAATCCCTTGACCGGTAATGGCAGGATACATGGTAAATCTTGAGGGTGGAGACAAGAAAATTCCTCAAGGATGGCAAAGGAATTTGGAGGCATCCAAGCTCGGTTTGGTTTTGTGATCTCAAGACTAGTTTAGGTGAGATCACAGTATGGTGAGTGTGGAGGTCATTTAACCTTTAGATTCCCTAGGTTGTTTATGGATTGGTTTATCCCATGAGATCCCACATTCATGCTTGGAATATGGCACGGATGTGATTGGCAAAAATAAATATCTAGTTCAGACAATTTATGGTCAAGTGGTTTGTGGAAGTCCCAAACATGGTTGGATTTTTCCTATGTTTAATAAGAGCTAAGTTTCTCTTACTTTTGATGAGTAAATGTACTTATTATTATATGTCTTTAATGTGTGTTCTCTCATTGTTATTCATCTAGTTATATGATGGTTATAAGCATGGTTATATGAAAATTTTCAGTGATGGATCTATTCATGTTTTTACTTGTAACTGAATAAATAATGGATGCAAGACCTAATTGATGTTATATCAACTAATGTGAGAAGGTAGAGACCCTTCTTGTTAAACCTTAGATAAGATTTTAGTCCCTTATGTTCAAACTTACATTCATGACCTGTAGGTTGCATGTCTACTAAGTGTTTGACAGAATGTCAATCCTAATTGGGGATGGCCATGTCAAGTTTTGGTTCTCATTTTTGGTTTACAATCATTTTCCTCATGTCTTTTATGAGTTCTGGAAGTTTCATAGATTTATGGGCAGAGGTTAAGCTCCAACCCTAATAAATAGCCTTAATTCTCGCAGTCGCTATGCTGGAAAAGAAAGGCCACAGTTTCATTGATGCAGGATTATGGGAGCGATTGAAAGCCCATAGTCACATGGAAGCCTTGGAAAGGGAGTGACTGGGAATCTAGGTCAGGGAAAAAGTGAGTTTTCTCAAGGGTTGGACACCTAGAGGGGTTGGGTTACTCCTAGAGGTCTTGTGGAACTTGAGGGAAGACACTAATTTCTTATTGTGTCGACTCTATTTCCTTAAGGTCATCTAGGAGGTTGAATCATATCATAGTAATCCCCTCATCTCATGTTTGCCTTCGGTAAGCAGGTGAAAGTCAATAAATGTGGGAGGAGGCATGTTACAGATTAGTATTAGAGCATGGTAAAACACTTGGATTGGATGGGCTAGATGCATGTTGTTATGCATGCATTATCATGGTTAAGGTTGTCATGCATGAGGTTATAGTGTGAAGGATATGTCATAATGATGCTACTGGTATGTTATGAGGCTAACATTTTGCCGAGATATAAAAAGAGATGCAAATCATCAGAGCAAGGTTGCAGCACTAGACTTTGGGGTAAGAGCAGATCTTCATACAAGTATTGTATGTTTTGCATTCAGGTATGTTGGTTAATGATTGTTATAAGTGTTAGGGTTATGTACATGTTTGTCAGTCTATGGTTTTTGTGGTTACATGTATGATAAATGTTAGTTAATCAATGTGATCATATGTACATGTGTCGATTAGTCATGAAGGACAGTAACTTGTTGTTATATGCATTGTGGTCGTATGCATGATGGTTATGGTCATTGTACTTAGGATCTTGATGTTATATGTATCATGCTAATTTGTATTGGCCTATGCAGATGGTTAGGGTTATGACGTTCATGTATGAAACTTTCAACAAACTTTGTTTGCTTCCCACAAAAATGCTCTCTGGTAGTAGAAACATAACATTCTAAAATTGTCATAGAAAATCTTAATATTGTAAATTGTTATAGAAAACCTTTGATTCATACAATCATTGTCACTTGCTGCTTGTTCCTGCATATTGGGTTGTGGCATGCACTGCGTTAGCTTCAAGATCCGGCTGTTGATACTGGGCGTTGAAAAATTACATATAACCTCTGCAAACAGACTAGTTGTAGGTAGTATACTTAACAGCTTAGTGTATTAAATTCTTACCCATTTCATCTTCCTCTCAACAAATGGGCCAAACTTCCTACGCATGAGGTCATTAGAATTGTTCTAATCGCAAATTTTTCAATATATCTTATTGGGAAGGTTTAGAAGTACCAATGGGAATTTCAAATATATCATATTTATAAAATAAGCCTCTCGACTCAATCATCATACTACAAAAATAATTTATAATAACACATACTAGTGGTAAAATCTAAGAAAAAATGGAAAAGATGAGGAAGAGACTGTCTTGAAATATTTCAGAAATGATCACGAGTATTTTTGTGTTCACACTTGCTACAGAAATGCCGAATCTTTTTCATGTGAAGTTTTTAGTCTTCACACTTCCTACGAAAATGCAAAAGTGTTTTCTCTGAAATTCATGTGCTTAATATGTCTATGGACTGAGAGGAGGGATTTTGTAGATTTCTTCCCACACCGTACGTACGTCGCTTGGAGTAGTGTAGTGTACATTCGTCCCGTCCAGATATTGGTTCATTTTATAGTTCAGTGTGAGGAGATGGTCGTTATCGTGAGAGGGGAACATTAAAATTATTTTAGTTTTTTCCGCGCTAGAAAATTAATACATGTTACTTTTACATTAAAAATATATATATATAATATATATATAATATATAAATATTTTTTTTTTAAATTCAACTTTTAATATAAATCGTTTTATGGTCCCAAAAAATATTATTTTAAATTAATAAATTTAAAAGGGTTTTTTTAAGTATTATAAATCAGAAAATTAAATTTAAAAATTAAAAAGTTTTTTTTTCTTTTTTAAAGATTTAATAAAGTTAGAGTTAAATTTAATAATTTAAATTATATTAATTTAATACGTAGGAGATTTTCTAATAGTTAAAAATAAATGTAAACATTTAAATGTGAAATTAAGTATAAGAGATGTTGTAGTATCTTAAAATAAAACATTAAATAAAAATAGAAATCATAAAGCATAATGTCCATTCACTTAAAAAAATAATAAATTCATTTCATTTAATTTAATTGGTTATATTTTTTTTTTTTGTAACCTGGGGTGGGACTCTCCGATTTACATATGTCCATGTAAGTACCCTCAAACAGGGAAGGGGTAGCCCAAGATTTGAACCCAAGACTTCCGGTTCGGTGAGACTTCATTAGACTTCATTTCCACGGCCCTTGCAGCTTGAGCTACCCCATGTGGACAATTATATTTTAATTTAAATTATTAATAAAAATACTTTTTTTTTTTTTTTAATTTATAATATAACATATCACAGTGAAAAATAATTCATATTTCAAAATATATAATTAATAAACATATAAAAATATATAAAATTAATTAATAAACTTAAAATTTAAAATAAAAATATTTTAAATAAAGAAATGCTATTAATCTATATAAAGAAAGATAAAAAATATTTTTCATATAAGTCAAAATAATAATGTATATTCTCTCTTTTTTTTTAATAAGCAATGCGACTTCTATTCATTATTCAAAACAAAATTAAAGCATACTTAGTGCAATATAGTCATATTCTCATTAGCATATTGGGTATGACATTGCAAATGTTTTTCTTCCTAGACCTTTTTTTACAAAATTTACAACCAAAAAGGTAGCTCTAGATTTGTCTATGACTTTTAATAACTTTTCATTGCAAGCCCAAGAGCGTGACCCTAACATGCTTTAGACACTTAACATAACTAAACATAACAGGACAATATAAGACTTCTAAAAACCATACCCAAAACCATAACAGGAACATATAGTATCAGATTAGTTATTAGGGTCATCACCCCAGGACAGGGGGTGAGGGCGGGGAGAGCGCTTGCTCAGGAGGGTCCTGGTCGCTGCCTTGGTGTGATGGCTCTCCTCTCATGCTACACACACACATATGGCATACAGTAGCCAATGATCTTCCCTATTGCCATGAAGGATGTCCATGTGATGGACATAATGCATGAAACTATCAAACCTTTTTTTCTAGGGAGTCGATACATTCCTTTTGACGAAGTTCAATGTCCAACATTATGCACGAGTGTGTTTACAATATCTCTACTCTTCTTTGAAGGAGGTCAAATTGTCACAGATGGGTGCCTTGAGAACCAGTCTCTACTATGACTTTTCCCATCAACTTTTTTATGTGTCACATTGTGTCCATTATTTTATGATACAGGGTTTCCTGCGTCCAAGTGACGCATGTATCTATCACCCAATTGACCTCCTCCACCACTCATCCCTCTAATTTGTTTTCTCTTTGCTCCTAGAATTCTTTCTCATTAACTTCCAAAATAGCCTTTCCCGCTTTCGGGACAAGGTCCACATAGGCTTGTGCAACCTCTCGTGTCGCAATGTCTATTATTGTTCTTTTGAAATGGGTGGATGATGATTTCCCGCCTCTTGGCCTTCCCATATGATAAACCTTCTGCCATGATCCATAATCCTGTGGTCCATTGTTCTTCATGACAGCGAATGGATATTCTCTACCTTGAGGAACCACAGATCACTATGAAGGAAAAACCAGTAAGTGAGGTATTAAATAACATCATACACCCAAAGCCCAGAGTCCCCACTACTCTGCAACTTTCTTATTTCAACCATTATTGCTAGAACAAGGTGTGATAATTTGCACACATTCATCTGTGTGCACCGCGGTCACCCCTGAGTCTGTTTCAACAGATATCTTTTCGTTATTGCATGATATGTCATGGGAATTAATTGTGAACACTTGTAGTTTGGTTGATAACCATTGTTGTCCTTGGGTCAAGGGAATTTCGTACCTAAGATTGTACCCTCCTCTGTTTCCACCACTAGTTTTTAATGTCCACGTATCACATCTCTAGATTATTCCAATGCCACTTTGTTGTAACAGTCACCCTTGCATTGGTTATGAGTCAGTCGTGTTGTCCCATTCTCGATGGTCATTAATCATTTCTTCAGGTCTGGTTCCCCTCGGGATGTGTACCCATCTCCACAATGTTTGTTTGAGTCTGATCACTTACCTTCATGTCCAGCTAAGCTATGTTATCGCAATCATCCTTGAGTTTCCCATATCGAACATCCTCCCATACATATTCACCCTGGAGCGCTAGTTCCTTCACCCCCTCATTCGCCATCCTATCCATCATCTTGTTGGATGATCGATGAGCGAGGCTAAATTCCAAGGTTCGCATGTGAGACAAGTGTCCACAAATCCTTTGAATGATCTGTAATAACCCCAGGTTAAAAGTTCATGTAATAAAGTTAATAAAGGTAAAATAAGACCATGGTCAAGGGACATGTATTCCAAGCTGTATGTTGGGAAAAGCATCATAGTGGGCATTACTTGTTGTGTTTATGGCTAAGGGGAAATTGGCAAAGGAAAATGGCTAAGGCATTAAAAATTCAAAGTGGCATTAATTGACATTTTATTTATGAAAATAAAGTAAATTAGGAGAAAAGATAGGTGAAAGGTCACAGGGTGCATGTGAGGAGGAAAATTATGGAAAATTGAAGAAAATAGATGCATCAATGATAAAAAGGATTCTAAGGATCAGTTCACATCCTTTTGTCAATTCAGTTTGGAATTAGTCTCAAAGAGTACAAATAAAATAAGCAAGCAAAGAAAGGAAAATAAAAACAAAGAAGGACAAGGAAAGGAAAGGAAAGGAAAAGAACGAAAAGGAAAGAAAAGGAAGGTAAGGATCAAGCAGCTTAAGTGGCAATACTTGCAAGTAACATATTGCATGTGTGATTTCCTAGCTGGTTTTGACGTGCATAGTATGTGCATGTTGGTATATCATTCTTTTGTTGTCATTGGCATGAATGTTACCGAGTTCGATTAGTGGATTTTAGCCTAGCCTTGCCATTTCCAGATAGCCATGGTGTGATGGGGTTGTTCTCAGTTTGAAATTTGGATTGTTAGATGGTTTTAGAATCCTGAGGTGAGATGGTCTCATTAAAATTCCCAAAGGCATATGAATCCCTTGACTGGTAATGGCATGATACATGGTAAATCTTGAGGGTGGAGACAGGAAAATTCCTCAAGGATGGCAAAGGAATCTGGAGGCATCCAAGCTCGGTTTGGTTTTGTGATCTTAGGACTAGTTTAGGTGAGATCACAGTCTGGTGAGTGTGGAGGTCGTTTAACCTTTAGATTCCCTAGGTTGTTTATGGATTGGTTTATCCCATGAGATCCCACATTCATGCTTGGAATATGGCACGGATGTGATTGGCAAAAATAAATATCTAGTTTAGACAATTTATGGTCAAGTGGTTCGTGGAAGTCCCAAACATGGTTGGATTTTTCCTATGTTTAATAAGAGCTAAGTTTTTGTGACTTTTGATAAGTAAATGTACTTATTATTATGTGTCTTTAATGTGTGTTCTCTCATTGTTATTCATCTAGTTATATGTTGGTTATAAGCATGGTTATATGAAAAAATTCAGTCATGGATCTATTCATGTTTTTACTTGTAACTGAATAAATAATGGATGCAAGACCTAATTGATGTTATGTCAACTAATGTGAGAAGGTAGAGACCCTTCTTGTTAAACCTCAGATAAGATTTTAGTCCCTGATGTTCAAAATTACATTCATGACCTGTAGGTTGCATGTCTACTAAGTGTTTGACAGAATGTCAGTCCTATTTGGGGATGGCCAGGTCAAGTTTTGGTTCTCATTTTTGGTTTACAATCATTTTCCTCATGTCTTTTATGAGTTTTGGAAGTTTCATAGATTTATCGGCAGAGGCTAAGCTCCAACCCTAGGAAATAACCTTAATTCTCGCAGTTGCTAACACAATGCTGGCAAAGAAAGGCCATAGTTGCATTGATGCAGGATTATGGGAGCGCTTGAAAGCCCATAGTCACATGGAAGCCTTGGAAAGAGAGTGACTGGGAGGTTAGGGAAAAAGTGAGTTGTCTCAGGGGTTGGACACCTAGAGGGGTTGGGTTACTCCTAGAGGTCTTGTGGCACTTGAGGGAAGACACTAATTTCTTGTTGTGTCGACTCCATTTCCTTAAGGTCATCTAGGAGGTTGAATCATATCATAGTAATCCCCTCATCTCATGTTTGCCTTGGGTAAGCAGGTGAAATTCGGTAAATGTGGGAGGAGGCATGTTACAGATTAGTATTAGAGCATGGTA
Organism: Pinus taeda; assembly: GCA_000404065.3. NCBI lineage: Eukaryota > Viridiplantae > Streptophyta > Pinopsida > Pinales > Pinaceae > Pinus > Pinus taeda. The sequence goes on from APFE031107143.1 coordinate 255,738, forward strand.
AAACACTTGGACTGGATGGGCTAGATGCATGTAGTTATGCATGTGTTATCATGGTTAAGGTTATCATGCATGAGGTTATAGTATGAAGGATATGTCATAATGATGCTACTAGTATGTTATGAGGCTGAAATTTTTCCGAGATAGAAAAAGAGATGCAAATCATCAGAGCAAGGTTGCAGCACTAGACTTTGGGCTAAGAGCAGATCTTCATACAAGTATTGTATGTTTTGCATTCAAGTATGTTGGTTAATGATTGTTATAAGTGTTAGGGTTATGTACATGTCTATCAGTCTATGGTTTTTGTGGTTACATGTATGATAAATGTTAGTTAATCAATGTGATCATATGTACATGTGTCGATTAGTCATGAAGGACAGTAACTTGTTGTTATATGAATTGTGGTCGTATGCATGATGGTTATGATCATTGTACTTAGGATCTTGATGTTATATGTATCATGCTAATTTGTATTGGCCTGTGCAGATGGTTAGTGTTATGACGTTCATGTATGAGTCAATATTCTTGTGATATTGTGTCATAATAATCTAGATTGATTGTGCATATGTGATTGTTATGCATGAATGGCAGTTGTTTAAGATTTTATGATGTGAACATGTTAGCTAGTCATTGCCACGGATAACATGACCTTAATTATGTTTGGGTTGATATGTTGTGAAGTTATATCATGCTAACCTAGATTGATTGTGCATACAAGATAGCCTCCCCTGAGATACATTGAGGTATGAGTTTGATAATATCGTCTATATGGTGATTGAGTGTTTGATTATGTCACCTATTTGGTATGATTTTTCTTATGTTGTCTACTTGGTGCTTGAATGCCTGACTATGTCATCTATTTTGTGTTTGAGTGTTTGGTGTCTATTATGTCGTTTATCTATTGTTTGAATGCTTGAATAGTTGCATGATATGAGTTTGTATCTATAACATTGCATGAAGGAATGATCTTGTTTGAGATGTTTGCACTAACACATATGTGTTGAGAACAATTGATATGTGCTTGAACGTAAGTAGGTGATGGTTGTAGTATTATGTATTATGAATGATGAATGTGAGTTGATTGTTGATTATGAAATGGTTGTTAGACTTGGTAAAGGTTGATTTCAAATTAATATATATGATGTCTTGATCTTTGGAACATGTGGATGACATGTGTGTTCAGTGACAAGGAAGCGTGCTTGGCACAACAAGGTAAGGTAACTAGTATATTGTTATGTTTATTTATACATTGATATTTATGTGTTTATGGCAATATGATACAGGGAATTGCATTGAAAAGGGATTGCCATGAAATCTTGGAGAAGGCTCAGGTTGAGCCTTTTTTTGGAAGTATTGGGAAGCCATGGGGATTGAGTCATGGTGTTTGCTTCTAGTCTTGTTCTTTTGGTCTTTTTTGATTTGTTGTGCTTTATTGCGGTTTTGTTTATGTATATTGTATGGACATACCACTTTGTTTATGGTGTCGTATTTCTATTTGTTTTCATGGGTTTCTTCTTGGTTGCTTTTGGTTTTTTCCTTTTATGTTCTGAGGGTCTTAGGGATTGGTTGGGGAAAGAGGAAAGTTAGTGAAGCTGGGGGAGAGATGAATGAATTCCAACATGTAATATAAGACATGGATGAAGCCCAGTGCATGCATAATGGAAACTTAAGGCAAGAGTATGACAATCAATGGGATTGGTTGAGTCCATTGGGGTAAATGGACGGTGGAAGGACAATCATGAGAAAGGTAACAAGAAAGGTAAGATAAATGGATTTGAGGTGTCAAATGTCCTAGCTATGTCGGGAACTATTGTTCTCAATGTCGTGCATGTGTTGCATGAATAAAAGGAGTTCTCTTAACCTAGACTTTATGATATATGGTAATTATGTGGCGATCATGATTATGATAATGTGTATTTATGGCTATATATGTATGTATGTATGTCATTGTCTGACAAGGTCAATGGGGATGATGATTGCTTTATGCTAATGATTATATATATGTATGTATGTATGCCATTTTTTTGACAAGGTCATCAAAGATCATGAATTTTTTATGTTGATGTTTATATGTGTATATATATGTATGTATGTTGTTTTCTGATAGGGTCATTAAGGATCATTCTTGTGGCAGAATGATTGTTTATGCAAGTGAATGGCATGAAGAAGTTCTTGGAATCAAGTGGACATAGTAGCTCGGACAAATATATGAGGTTAGTATCATGTGGATATGAATTTATATTACGTGTTTATGTTATGCCTATGTTTATGTTATAGCAGGTAATGTCGAGCGATACATTAGCAGAATGAAAGCAGTGCAATATGTGACATGTTGTGACAAGCATGGATAATGCAGAGACACTATAAGTAAGGTTTCCTATTAGAGACAGTGTGGTTTCTGCATGTGCAATACTATCGTTGCGTATATTTTGTACGTGATGTAAATATGGTGTTGTCCACATGTTTTATAACGGTGTTAGGTACAAATGGTGTTGTGTACAGGTTGCGTAATGATCTTGTGTATGTGTTGTATATATGGTGCTATGTACATATGGTGTTGTATACGTGTTGTATATGTGGTTCTATGTACATATGTTGTTGTGTACATGTTGCATATGCAGTGCTATGTATATATACTATGGTGGGCATGTTGGAAATGCATTGTTGTGTACATATGGTCCCATGGGAATGTGGATATGCAGTGCTATGTACATATGATGTTGTTTGCATGGTGTACATGTGTACATGTGGCACTGTGTGCGTGTGGTTTTATGTACAAGTTGTGCAGGTGGTGTTGTGTGCACATTGTGCAGTTGGTGTTGTGTACATGTGGTATTGTGTACACGTCGTACATGTTGTGTTGTGTATATTTCGTACGGTGTTATGGGTATTGTGCAGTCATAGTATTGCGACAGGTGTATTCGTGGTATTGTACGATGTGTATGTATATGTATCATGTTGTACACTAGGTGTAGGTGTATGTGTTGTGTTGTACACCAGGTATAGGTGTATGTGTTGCATTGTATAATGTGTATGTGTATGTGTTGTACAGTGTGATGGGATAGGCATGTATGCGATTGTCTGGGCCCTTGTTGTTGTTATTAAGGGTTGACGTGGTTTAGTCTCGAGATTCCCTTGTTTCTATTGAGGGTTGAGGCAGTTAGTCTCGAGATACCCTTGTTGTTGATATTAAACGAGGAGGTAGTTCAGTCTCTGAATTCCCTTGCTTCTTAAAGAGAAGGCACTAAGTGTTTGTCGTGTTTGGAAATTGATTCTATGTGTGTACAGAAAGGATAAATAAAAAAGGAAGAAGCAAAAGAATCATCTAAAATATAAGTATTAGTATTTTATTTCAGTTTTATATTTGCATGTGATTTATGAAGGTTGTGTTTTGAGCTAACTGGATATGATATGTTTATACATGATGATTTCATCAAATAGCTCGTTTGACTTGTTGTGAGAGGAAGTAAACATAATTACAAGTGTACGTTATTGACATGCCACCAATGAGGTATGATTTGAATTAGTTTCAATTCCTTTTAGTCTAATGGAAATTATGTGCTTGGTACAAGAAGCATGAAACTGCCTAGGTTGGGTGGTTGAAATTGACTGCAAGGATTAGTAGCGGTGGAAAAAGGAACTGGAACATGCAGTAGTATGTTGGTAAAGAACTTCAGGAGTAGGGCCATTATGGGAAACTAGTACCCAATAGTGTCCATTGATTTCCATAAGCATGCTATTATTGGTATGATGGGTTTGAGGCAGGGATATGCCTTGGTTTTGAGGTAGGTATATGCATTCGTTGTTGACCTTCCGATGTGAGGAAACCTTGCCCAGGAATGGATCACCTAGAATAGGGGATGTCAGGGAACTTGGAAGGTGAGTGACTACACAGAAGGGGGTGGCTGGATTGGTTTCCCGAGGGACTATGTAGCAAAGAAGGGAAGGCTAGGGGATGGATTTGGTTTGGTCATTAGCATTTCCAGATGGAATTAGATGCACAATGGGAGTGTGCCCTATGACAATGAGTCGTTAATTGTTCATTGAGAGGATAAGTGGTGCAAGATTGTAGCGTTGGGCATTAGATGCAAGTTTGACCTTGGCAGTGGATTTTGGACTTCCTAGGAAGGAGGTGAATCCTAGTACTACTTTGAGGGTGGAGGTGTGAGCCTCTGGATTCCCTTGTTTTCGATACATGCATTGTATCCTTCTATTTGCGGGTTGAGAAAATGTGCATATGTATATATGTGTATATTATTGTAAATACTGTATCGATTTGGATTTATAAATCTCTATAGATAGCATGGTTATTTTTTGGTTAGAGAAAATGTGCATAAGTCTATGTGCTTGTTATTGTAAATACCATAATGAGTTGTGTTATAAAGCTCTAGTACACGGTATCATTGTCATGTTTTCAATATGTTTTTCATTGTAAATACTGCAACGAGCTAAGTTATAAATCTCCATGAGCAGTATGTTTTAGTTTTCACCAGTTTTGCTAGTAGTAGGTATCACAGAACACCAAGGATAGTGTTCCCCTAACTAGGAGGGGTTTGTAACAACCCGGGGTTAAAAGTTCATGTAAGAAAAGTTAATAAAGGAAAAATAAGACCACAACCAAAGAATAGGTATTCCAAGATGAATGTTGGGAAAAACATCCTAATGGGCATTATTTGTCGTGTTTATGGCTAAGGGGAAATTGGCAAAGAAATATGGCTAAGGCATTAAAAAGGCAAAGTGGCATTAATTGACATTTTATTTATGAAAATAAAGGAAATTAGGAGAAAATGGAGGTGAAATGTCATAGGGTGCATGTGAGGAGTAAAATGAAGGAAAATAATAGAAAATTAAAGAAAATAAAGGCATTAATAATAGAAAGAGTTCTAAGGATCAGTTCCCAGCCTTTTGTTGGTTTGTTCTAGAATTAGTATCAAAGAGGAGAAAGGAAGTTAGAAGGCAAGGAAAGGAAAGGAAAATCAAGGAAGGAAAGGAAAGCAAAGAAGGATAAGAAAAGAAAAGGAAGGCAAGGATCAAGCAGCTTTAGAGGGAATACTTGCAGGTAACAAATTGCATGTGTGATTTCCTAGCTAGTTTTGACATGCATGGTATGTGCATGTTGGTATATGGTTCTTTTGTTGTCATTGGAATGGATTTTGTCAGGTTTTGATAGTGGATTTTAGCCTAGGCTTTCCGTTTCTGAATAACCATGGTGTGATGGGATTGTTCTCGATTTGAGCTTTATATTTTAAGATGGTTTCAAAATCTGGGGTGAGGTGGTCTCATGAAAATTCCCAAAGGCCTAGGAATCTCTTGACCAGTAATGGAAGGATACGTGGTAAATCCTGAGGGTGGAGACAGGAAAATTCCTCAAGGATGGTAAAGGAATTCGAAGGCATACAAGTTCAGTTTGGTTTTGTGATCTTGGGACCAGTTTAGGTGAGATGACGATATTGTGAGGGTGGAGGTGGTTTAACCTTTGGGTTCCCTTGGTTGTTTATGGATTGGTTTATCCCATGTGATCCCACATTCATGCTTGGAATATGGCATGAGGGTGATTGGCTAAAAGAAATATCTGGTTCATCCAATATATGCTCGAGTGGTTCGTGGAACTCACAAACCTTGTTGGATTTTTCCTACGTTTCATAAGAGCTAAGTTTATCCTGCTTTGGATGAGTAATTGTACTTGTTGTTATGTGGCTTTAATGGTTGTTCTCTCATTTTTATTTATATGGTTATATCCTAGTTATAAGCATGGTTATAAGATATATCTCAGTCATGGCTTTATTCATGTTTTTACTTATAACTAAATGAATGCAAGACCTAATTGATGTCATTATAGTTAATATGAGAAGGTATAGAACCTTATTGATAAACCACAGAAGATTTTTTAGTCCCTTATGTTTTGAATTTTATTTATCACCTGTAGGTTGCATATATACCAAGTTTTTGATAGAGTGTTAGTCCCGATTGGGGATGGTCAGGTCAAGTCTTGGTTCCAAGTTTTGGTTTACAAGCATTGTCTTCATGTCTTTTATGAGTTATGGATTTTTCATAGTTTTCTTGGAAGAGACTGTTGGGTGTGGAGCCTGATTATCTTCTATATTCAAAAGTACCGCCACATTGGACCCCAGTTCAAAATGGGGGCGGCAACGCCGCCTGTAAAATATTCACTGCAGGGGGGGTCCAGG